>CAJHUC010000181.1:0-25732 GCA_905146915.1 Ostreobium quekettii
TACCTGAGCCGTGGGACTTAAGCGAAGGGAGTCTAGAAAGACCAGACCCTAACGAACCCCACGAGAGGTGGGAGGAGATATCAGAATTGCCATTCTTATCTTGTGCTTCCCCGTTATGGGGAGATAACTCTACGAGAGCACAAGTGCATAGAATGGAGAAAGAATCGCAACATGCCAGAAACCGGGAACGATTTGCCTGTGTGGAAAAGTTGGATGAGAGGAAAGCCCGAAGGGCTAGCCAGCACAAGGAGCTAAAAGTCCTCCAGCGTGAACGGGACAAAAAATTAAATCCCGATAAGTATGAGCAAAAGCGAGCTCATAAATGCTAGCATAGAGCTGAGATTCAGCGGTTCTTTTTTGCAGAAGGTGGTAAAAAGGCACAGCGCTTGGAGACCAAAATTGCTGCGGCCCATCGGCAGCCGCTGGTTTCCGGAGGCTTTGGGGTCGCCCTGCCCTGTAGCACAGCCGTTGGAGGTTGGCTGGCCTCTCCATCTTGGACGGTGGGCATTTTTGGGGCAGTCGTTTTGGCGGTCGCGCGGTGGGCCCAATGCTCAACGGGGATCGATCCCCGGGGCCTACTGTCGGTGAGAGGTGGCAGCGGTGTGGCGGTTCGCTGGCTCGTGGAAGGCCAGAGAGTGGGCCAGAACGGTTACACGATTCACAACATGCGCGCTGATACGTGAAAGTTGTTGGTGTGGGGTTCCTGCCCTCTTTGAGCTGCGGACCCGCCTCGCCGGGCACCTAGGTCCTTACGGGGACCTAGGCGGGACCACCCCTCCTACTCCCATATCCTAATAGATATAATGGTTACCGTGGGACAAGGAATAATATACCGTTCTTGGGCAGGGCGTCCCCCACACCAAGGGCCATTAGTAGGGCGTCCCCCACATCAGGCCGGTGCGCGTAACATTCGTCCCCCTCAGGGAGTGGGGCATCCTCGTCCCAAAGTGTGGATACGGGAGCAGAAATATTATATGTTTATGCATGAACTGGCTATGCGATTTGCCACATGCCTAGTTTGCAAAACGATGTGGTAACACATGATGAAGAGAAAGAGTGGTTGTTTTACATGGCCTTCTGGCTTTTGACAACCCTCATTAAAACTCTTCCTTCAGCACAGAGGCTGGAATGTATCTGGCCTTCTGGCCTATGTTCGGTAAGGGAAACAAAAGGAATGGACCATACGGGCTAACCCGTACGGCCCCTACCCCTATACTTGGAGCCACCCGATGCCCAACTATATCCTCCCCGAGGATGCGAAGGACCTCATCCTCGCCCACGGCCCCATACCCAAACGGGCTCTCGAGGGGGCGCGATGAGTGGGTCATCGATGGCCAGCCGCTCCCCGTTCAAAATAGCTACGGACATTGCGTTCATATATCCAAACAGCGTACTAGAGGTGGCCACCCGGATCCGTTAATAACGGACAGAGGTTAATTCCGTTAATTAATCCGTTAATTAACGGAAAATAACGGAAAAAGACAAAAATTAACCAAAAATTAACGGATTTTTGGATTTTTTGGGGATTTTTGGGTTTTTTCATACTTATAGTTTATGGAATTCGCTATTAGAGAGCATGTTTGTATTTTATTTCAACCTATGCATACTAGATTTTCAACTAGCCGCAGTTGTTGTGATTTTTTGGTTTTTTTTCGATTTTTTTGGATTTTTTTCGTTTTTTCTGAATTTTTCTCCCTTTTTCTGTAACGGAATTTAACGGACAGCTGATAAAAATTAACGAACCGGATTTAACGGAGCGGATGGCATCTTGAGTGGCCCTCGGCGATACAGAGCGGTAGCGGTAGCCAGTATTATACGGGCCTTGCCCGTGACGCATCAGGCATAATCACACATGAGCACTTTTCAGTATGTACGTTCCGTACTTCAATCAGTTGTCACATGCACCACAGGAGTTCTTCCATTCTCAAATGCTTGAACCAATTCCTGTGCATTTACAACTGCTTTTGCTGATTCCCAGCTGTTATGCTCATGTCCATATCCTAGCCATTTGACAAGATACTCTACCGAGTTTTGGCGTTTTCCACGCTTTTTAATCCTCTTATCAAGGATACGTTCAACTTCATATTCCAGTTCTCCTTCGATCTTGATAGGTATTGGAGGTGGCTGTACTCTACCACTTGCCTGATACGGCTTAATTTTTAAGACATGAAACACCGGGTGTATCTTATGCATGCTTTCTGGAAGTTCTAGTCGATATGCAACAGAACCTATCCGGTCGAGGATGGTGAAGGGCCCAATCCACCTCGGTAATAGTTTTCGAGCTCCAAGGTGTTTAAGGGTGATATGCTGTGTCGAAAGGAGGATGTCATCTCCTTTATTAAACGACACATCCCTTCGATGGCGGTCAGCATGCTTCGACTGCCTATCCCGTGCTTTTTCCAAGCACGCCCTGGCCTCTTTCAGCGCTGATTAGACACGGTGATCAAATCATGTCACAGCTGGTAATCCCTCCACGAGGGGTGTACCAGTATGCCTTAAAAAAGGCTGTTGTGCCCTGTCAATGGCCACTGCCAAGCCGCGGGCATTCGGATTGTCATAGCCCTTCAAAGGCTTCTGAATTTGCACTCCAAGAGCTAAGGGACTCTTTGGATGCCGACCGTAGTTCAAATAGAATGGGGTCTCTTGGGTGGAACTGTTTTTCGAGTTGTTCATTGCAAACTCAGCTATGGCTAACAGTTCATCCCATGCGTCATGGTCCGAACGCGTATAACTGCGTAAGTAGTCCTCCAGAATCTGATTCATGACTTCGGTCTGGCCATCCGACTGTGGATGGTACACAGTGCTCATGTTGAGCTTAATCTTCCACCTCTCGGCCAGGTACTGGTAAAACCTGGAAGTGAACCAAACGTCTCTGTTGGACACAATCTGAGAGGGGAGACCATGGTGCCTTATCACATTCTGCACCAATAGGTCAGCTGCTCCTTTTGCGGAGAGCTCAGTGGTCGTGGCTGCAAGGCGGACCATTTTGGTCAGTCTATTGACAAACACGACGATAGCATCATGACCTCCCTTAGTTTTTGGCAGTTGTGTGATGAAGTCCATGGACAATTCGGTCCATGGCTCCTCAAGAATGCCCAATGGCTGTAATAAGCCGGGGGTCTTTTGACAAGAATACTTAGCCTGTTGACAAACCAGACAAGTATCAACATATAGTTGTATTTCTCGTCGCATTCCTGGCCACCAGTAATACCTCTGGACTAAGTCCAGGGTTTTGGCTTGACCAAAGTGTCCTGCACTTGGATGGTCGTGAGCCAACTGGCAGATCTCAGTCCGCAGACTGGCAGGTATATATACCTGCATGCCTCGCAACCATAGACCGTCTGTACAGCGCATCTCTTGCTGCTGTCTTACAGACGCAAGCTGGGGATCTTGGCCATAGGCCTGACGGATCCTAAAGGCGAAATTCTCAGCCTCTACCGTCTCCTTTGTCTTTCTTTTGATTCCTCGCTTGTGTGTTACTCTTAAGCCACATACCAGTTGACTTTTCCTCCTGGCCACCTGCTCATCCGGCGATGGAGGAATGCAAGAAAGTGGATCAGCCACATTCTTGCGTCCTGGGCGATATTCCCAGTCAAAGTCAAACTGTTGTAAGATCTCTGACCACCTAGCCTGTCTTCGGCTTAGTTGTGGTTGTGACTTAAGGTAAGTCAATGGACAATGGTCCGTTACCAACTTGAAGCGTGTTCCTTCAAGGTAACACCTCCACAACTGGACAGCGTGAACCGAAGCTAAAGCTTCCTGGTCTGTCACATTGTAGTTCAACTCCGCTGGGAGGAACTTTCTACTGGCATAGCAAATGGGGTGGTTATCCTGCATCAGGACTGCCCCCACAGCACTTTGAGATGCATCTGCGATAACCTCAAATGGTCTCTCCGGATCTGGCATCTTGAACAAGGGAGCTGTGGTCAAACACTCCTTTATGTGCTCAAACGTCGATTGACATTTCGACGTCCACTCCCACTTGCCATTTTGTTTGGTCAAGTCTATCAAGGGAGTCGCCATTTTCGAATAGCCCTGAATGAACTTTCGAAAATAGTTGGCAAGTCCGAGGAACTGCTGTACGTGCTTCACGCACTGCGGTACAGGCCAATTCTTCACCTTCTCAATCCCTTCAGGATCTGGGCGAATTCCCTCTTGAGACACAATATGTCCTAAGTAGGAGATTTCCTCCTTGTTGAACTGGCACTTGTGCATACAACAGTATAATTTCTGCTATCGTAACACTTCTAACACCTCTCGTAGGTGCTGTATATGTTCTTCAGCAGTTCGGCTAAACACCAGAATGTCGTCCAAATAAACCAAGACGTGTTTGCCGATTTGGTCACCAAAGATATGGTGCATCGTCTGCTAGAATATCGCAGGGGCATTTGCGAGTCCAAAAGGAAGTACCTTGAACTCATATAAGCCCAGTGGCATTACAAACGCCGTTTTGGCACAGTCTGCCTTATTGATCCTCAATTGATAGTACCCTTGCTGCAGATCAATGGCCGAAAAGACTTTGGCCCCTTGCAGCTGATCCAAGAGGGTATCTATGCAGGGGATCGGCCACTCTGATCTCGTCCATTTCTTTTTGGACTATACCGGAAAGTGGGTCGCTTTACCGGCTTAGTTCCTTCCTCAAGTGGGATTGTTAATGCCACTCCCCTGTCTAGGGGGAGACCCTCAGGGAGTTCGTCAGGAAAAAGGTCCTTGTACCCCTCTAAGAGGGATGTAATCTGTGTTGGTGGTACAGCATGAGATGTGGTCTTCCGACCTATGCAAGCCGAAGGGCCTGGTGCATCCCCCTCAGGGAGATCGCTGACCAGGCGAACCAAAACCAAGCGTAAAGGCGAACCACGCAGGTAGGCGCGACGAGCAAACCCAAAGGAATATAAATGCCCCAACCGGTGAACCGGAGATGGAGGGGACGGAGCGGTCTGGGGAGTACTGGGAAGAGTAAACTCACAACCACGAGAAACCACCCGAATGTGACCTTGACGATAGTCAATGACACCGGCGTGCTCATAGAGCCAATTGTCATCGAGGATGATATCATAATCGTCTAACAGGTTGATAACCACACAATGGATGGTATTCTTATAACGTTGGATGGTCAAAGGGACATCGACAACTCCCAACAAAGGAAAGGAGATACCATCCACTAAGAGAACCTCGTTCTCTATGGGAGGAGAATCCACACGGGGTGGTGTGGAGAATTTTGTAGGATCCACAACACGACGGGTAGCTCGAGCTAGTCGCCGGAGGCGATTGAGGCGACGAAGCTGTCGATTAGATGTCGAGTGTGGATGCTTTGGCGTTAAGCCTAACCGACGACAACAGGTCGGGTTAATGTAGGCAGTCCCAGTCGCCCCCGTATTAAAAAAGATGGACGCTGGCTGATGTCCTACTTGACCAAGAAAGGTCACACGAGGCTGATCCTGAGTGACCCCTCGAATGCAGTATTCCGCTGACTAGAGGTGGCCACTCGGATCCGTTAATAGCGGACAGAGGTTAATTTCCGTTAAATTTCCGTTAATTAACGGAAAATAACGAAAAAAGACAAAAATTAACCAAAAATTAGCGGATTTTTGGATTTTTTGGGGAATTTTGGGTTTTTTTCATACTTATAGTTTATGGAATTCGCTATTAGAGAGTATGTTTGTATTTTATTTCAACCTATGCATACTAGATTTTCAACCAGCTGCAGTTGTTGTGATTTTTTGGTGTTTTTTCAATTTTTTTTGGATTTTTTTCGTTTTTTCTGAAATTTTCTCCCTTTTTCTTTAACGAAATTTAACGGACAGCTGATAAAAATTAACGAACCGGATTTAATGGACCGGATGGCACCCTTGAGTGGCCACTTCTATCGGGTAATGGATTAAGGTGCGCAGTTGGCGCAACCTTGGATCATCAGTAAATGTCCGCCATAGAGATGGCCACCCGGATCCGTTAATAGCGGACAGAGGTTAATTTCCGTTAATTTTCCGTTAATTAACGGAAAATAACGAAAAAAGATAAAAATTAACCAAAAATTAGCGGATTTTTGGATTTTTTGGGATTTTTGGGTTTTAGTCATATTTATAGTTTATGGAATTCGCTATTAGAGAGTATGTTTGTATTTTATTTCAACCTATGCATACTAGATTTTCAACTAGCCGCAATTGTTGTGATTTTTTGTTTTTTTTTTCGATTTTTTGGATTTTTTTCGTTTTTTCTGAATTTTTCTCCCTTTTTCTTTAACGAAATTTAACGGACAGCTGATAAAAATTAACGAACCGGATTTAACGGACCGGATGGCACCCTTGAGTGGCCACCTCTAGTCCGCCATGCGGGCAAAAGGATGCATGCTTCTACATGTTTAGGAGCCTTTGCGCGTTCAGCAAAGTAATGATCCAAGACTGGCGCTGCATTCTTGAAAGGTGGATTGATCCACATAAATTCATGAGCAAGTGGTTTCTTTAAGAAATTGGCAGCTCGTGAGCAATAGTTCGCACAAAGCGCATTATCCCCATTCAGGTTAGCACATGCATCCAATGTGAATCGATGAGCAACCAATGATTGGATATGATTGAAGTGCACAGGATTCAACATGCGATCAGAATGATCCATTTCACTGTGCTGACCCATCCGGGTTTTCTCAGACTGCACATGTGTGTGAGACTCCTTCATCACACGATTGACAGCAGTTTGTAAAGTTCGCAATTTAGGAACTGGAACCATTGGTGCCACATTCTTTTGCACATTCATTGGTGCAGTTCTCAATTTCACACTGTTGATATTATGCTTCCGCATGGCCAAACAAAGTTCAGTGGAAACTTTGCATGAGGGTCTTATAGATCGAGCGGGTCTTACCGGCATATGAGGGAGGACTCCACGCCCTTGACATTCGCCACTTGTAAGATGGTTTGCTGTAAAGGGTTTGAAACATCTAAAACATTTGCCAGCCTTTTTTAGCACTTCCACCATAGTGCCGTGCAGCTGCGCACTGTTGGTGACCATCTTACCCTCCATGGGGTCGCGAATGTCAGCCAGCGGCTCATATGCTCGCTCACCCTATGCCTGCGTATCCATTTTTGCAGCAACACGAGAACTTTTGTAAGTCACGCTCCCTTGACCTTTCGGTCTGTTATTCAAAACAGGCTTTCCCCGATGATCCACTCTCAATGGGTGGTATTTTTGAATAACTCTATTAGGAGCAAGACGGTTACTCGTGTTTGGCCTGCCATTCCGGCTTTCATTTCGACGAGAGCCATATGCCTTATACTCCTGGTCATATGTTGGACCCACTTTATACAAATGTACCCTCAGGCTGGCATAAGTGGTTTATTGCTCATCATCTTTATTCAAGAGACATTTTCTCTTGATATCTGGATGAAGTCCAGTATACAATGCATGCAACTTGGAAAAGTCGTCAAGTTCATTCTCACACTTGAGAAACATTTGTTCCAAGAACTGCATGTATTTGATCGTATCGGGACCCGAGGTCCCTGCCTTTGTAAAGGCTGCTATTTCCGACCTAATCTCAAAGTCGGAATATTTGTGATCATAAAGTGTCTCCATGCCATATTTAAACTGTTCCCATGACAGTTGGAATTCTGGCTGCGAGAGCACTTCTGCATCAATTGTTATCCCCCATATATGCCCTAATTGGGCCAGCAGGCCGTGCTTCACTGACTCTTCAAGAGTGTTCAGTGTTATCCACCCCCATTGAGATCGGGGGGCTATAGTGGTTTTGAAATACATAATGATTTCTTGTAACTACTTGGTCAAGGCTTGCTTATCCTCATTCCATTTAGGGGGTTTCATGCCTTGGCTATTCATCTTAGGCATGTTCATGCTCACATGAGCTTCCCTTCCGGGATGTAAGTAAACAGGGGCGAAGGGCACTTCCTGCGCCACCGTCAAGTACCCCCGGCCCATGTATCTGGGCCCCATGGGGTCGCAGTCAACTGGCGGCGGGGGTGGCCCTTCCACAGCCCAATGCTGTTCCTCAGTTACTGCAGTAAATTGCTCCTGGTACTATGCCACAGGTGCTTGCATGTAGCCGGGCGGATGTCCATACACCCCTTCATAATCTCCCGATCCTGAGGGATGGGATAATTCTCCATATGAGGGTGTTGGAACCTCCTGCTGTCTTGGGGCTGCTGCCGCTGGATGTACCCTTCCGGGCTGATATGCCCCTTCGGGTTGCTGAAACTGGGACGCCATTCCTAGTTGATGGTACTGAGCCTGCGGGTAGACCGTAGGATCCTATGCAAATGGAGACATCTCCTACAGCCTCTGAATCTTCTGCTGCGTAGTTTGCACTGGAAACTGTGTCCCCCTTGGCCCAGTCTGCCCCATGGTGTACGGCATCACCGGTTGTCTTGGCGCCATTCCTGGCTGAGCCACTGGACGAACCGGTGTTGAGGGGCCTGCCTACATCGAAAGCCCCACTGGCATCCGTACTGGTCCCTCCTCGGGGACCCTTCGGCCAATTCTCTGGACGGCCTGCCACTCCGTGGCTGCTTCATTTCCCTCCGGCACATATATACCTAGCGCTGTTTGCTGGGCGTCGAAAAGCCCACGCAACTTGGCTGGGATGCGCTAGAGGGCGTCCCATGGAACCTCCGCACGGTAAGGGGCATGACCCCCTCGGGGGTGGTAGTACCCCTTGTAGTACACTCCACCAAAAGGATCGTGGAATGCACCCAAGGTGTCCTAGAACCCCCGTGCGTCCTGTATAACAGGAGCATGCACCATGGGGGTTGGTCCCCTTGACACTTCGTGCAGCCCTGGGGCCCGTCCACGTTCCGCCTCACGCTGCTGTGCTCGGCGTTCTTGATATCCCGGCCCCGGTTTTCCTGGTTTATAGACAATCTCTTGACTGCCCTGAGTGGGCCGCCGGGATTCTTGAAATCGCCAATATTCCTCGTAGTCCTCCTCGCCCATCATAGCAAGGAGTTTCACGGTTTTGTCGGCTTCCGCCCTGGCCTTCTGTAAGGCGGTTTCCTATCCTTGCACTGCAGCATGCACCTCCCTTCGTTCCAAGGGGGTTGGTTCGGCGGGAACGTCTGCTGAACCGAGATACACAACATCATCGTTACCCGCAGAATCACCAATTTCTGCACGGTTACGCAAGTGTGTACTCTCAAAAGGGATTACCGGAGGCTGTGTAACAGGGGTGTTACCTGAAACTGGCCTCTGCATTCCCTGGGATTCCTCCCTTGCCTTTCCAGGCTGGTCTCTTGCCTTTCCAGGTTGATGCTCCTTCTCTGGAGTCTTCGTCGCCTTGGGGGTACTGGTCACCACAACAGATGGCGATGCCTTTTCAGGCTGTGTTGGGACAAACCGAGCAGCGCGGTTAACACCACTATCACTGCTACTGTCATCCATCTGATCAGCCCACCTGGCGGAAGGACCCTCCTTCTTTTCAAGCTCACCGAAAGCTTGAGCTTGCTTGGCCGGGTCCAGCTCGTCAGCCAGTGACTTAGCCTCTAGGCACTGCGCCTTTTGGCTGCCTCCTGCGGAGAAAAACCGCTTGATCTCAGCCTTGCGTTGGCGTTTATGAGCTTGTTTATGCTCATACTTTTCAGGATTCAACTGGCGATCCCGCTCACGCCTCAACGCTTTCAGCTCTCTATGCTGACTGGCCTTTCGAGCCTTCCGCTCATCCAACTTCTTCGCACGAGCAAATCGATCTCGATTACGAATTCGTCGTCTCTCTTTTTCCATCCTATGTACTTGCGCCCGGGTGGACATATCTCCTGGCAATGGAGAAGCATACGATGAAAACGATAATTCTGAGATCTCCTCCCATCGTTCATGGGGATCATTGGGGTCCGGTCTCTCTGGACTTCCCTCGCTCAAATCCCACGGTTCAGGGATATGTCTGAGCGCAAAGGCCATCTTTTCAGGCCAGTTCGTGTCCTCTTTGGCAATCTGACCTGCCATACCAGAACCATACCACCTTTGGATTCTCACCAATCTTGCGTTGGTTAACCGTTCCCCAAATCTTTCTGCAACCATCTGCCACCCTTTGTCAAGCTCCTTAATGTGATCACTGTGGAATTTTGTCCACATGGCACGGAACGGGGGTTGCCGGCTGTAAGGATCGCCAGTGTCTGGAATAAATTCCAACACTCTTGAGCTTTCTCCTGGTCCCCACTCCGGCAACGTGGGCCTTCGGGGACTCCATTCATGGCCTTCCAGCCTGTTCGGACTCGGTCCACATACAGCTTGAGCGCTTTCTGTAAGCGACTCCTCACTGCTAGCTGCCGATCCACTAGGTGTTCTTATATGCACCTGTGATCTGACCCGATGTTCTGGGGTCCTGGCCTTCCGGCATGTAACTTTCTCCACTCTCCCGGCAGACACGACCTTCCGGCCTTTGTATGGGGCTGTCCGAACTTTCTCCAATCGCTCACCTGGCGATGGGCTCATCCGCTTGGGTTGCTGCTTGCCGGCAGTCTTCCAGTCGCCTTCCGCTTCTGGAATCGTCAACAACTGCGGCTCCATCGGACTGGGTGCCCTTCCGAGCTGTTGAACTTGCTGAGCAGCTTTTTCTTCCACCTCCTGTGCCCGTTGCTTCTACTTCAAAAGGCGATCGCTCAGCGTTTTCACTTGATATTCTGCGGAAGCCTTCGCTGCTTTGGCTTTACGGCTCTGCTTTTTTGCCTTCCGCATGGCGACCTCGTTTCTTCGAGCCTCTTGTTGGGCTTTCACGGCCGCTATCTCCAGGGAGGCAATATTCTCAGCGGTTTCCTAGTCCCGCTTCTCTCTCGCCTTCTGTGCCGCGGTAGCCGCCATCTGCTCCAGCAGCTCCATAATGCCAGGCGTCTGTAGTAAAGCCGCCATGGTGCCTGACTCTGGCGCCGCCTCCGCTTCTTGAGCCTCTGCCGCCTCGGTCATCGGCTGGTCGCGCCCTTCCGGCTCAGTTTGACCTGACGATGGCCCCGCTATGTCCTTCCAGACTTCTTCTTCCCCCTGCCCATTCCGGGCTATAACATCCTCACCAACCAAACTGGTCGGCGTCCACTTCCGGGGTGTTTCACCCTCACCCGATGATTCGGGTGTGCCCTTCCAGGCTTCAGAGTCTGTCTCCTCAGCCTCCATGGAGGAGGCTGGGGAGGGGGCTCGGTTCCTCGTGCTCGCCCTCGCGCCCAGGCGGAGTCTTGGTAGCCACCCACAAGTGGCTCCGAAACCAAATGATACGTGAAAGTTGTTGGTGTGGGGTTCCTGCCCTCTTTGAGCCACGGACCCGCCTCGCCGGGCACCTAGGTCCTTACGGGGACCTAGGCGGGACCACCCCTCCTACTCCCGTATCCTAATAGATATAATGGTTACCGTGGGATAAGGAATAATATATGGTTCTTGGGCAGGGCGTCCCCCACACCAAGGGCGATTAGTAGGGCGTCCCCCACATCAGGCCGGTGCGCGTAACACGCACGCACAAATCTGCATGTGTCGGCGTGGTCCCCCTTGGCCACGTCCAGGTACCCTGGCCCGCGCTCTAGGGCCTCTCCAGTGGAAGCATGTTCGTCCTCGGCCGGACGGCATGTCCCGGGCTCTCTCTGGCCCGTGGGTGACGGCCGCTCTGTGCGGTCCCGTCCGAGGCGCGCGGCTGCTGCGCTCGAGGAGGCAGGGAGGCGAGGTCTTCTAGAACGATCGAACTACAATCGGCGCCGCCGCCTGGCACTCTTACATGTGGCGGCCAAATAATGAAAGTCATCGTTTTCATTAAGAAACTCCATTTTGCTTCGCTCCGCATACGGCCTCCACGACTTTGGCAACGGGCCGAGCTCCGCTCGGTAGAACGAGGAACCAACGGGTTGCTACCACATTACCACAAACCACTCCCCCCGGGAAGGAAATTCGTCCTCAAATTGAGAAAAAGGAAGTGGGCAAACAGCGACAGACAACAATCAACGAGCTTCAGAGGGCTTGTCACGTTTGAGTAGGCCGCGAAGAACTCCAGGACTGGAAAAGTTGGATGCCGGCTCCCAGGAGGCTTTGTCAATGGGGTAGCCGCTCCACAGCACAAGGTATTCCTTCTTTCGTCGATGACCTGGACTCCACCACCAGCGTAGTACACGCTCCACGTCAAAGACATCGGGCTCAGCATCTTCAGCAGGGACCAAGAGGGGAAGGCGATTGGTAGTAGGATGAAGTTGTGATGAGCAGTAGTCCTTGAGGAGCGAAACATGGAAGACGGGATGGATGGACCAGGAAGCAGGAAGTTCAAGACGGTAGGCACTGGTGCCAATCTGCTCTAAGATCTTAAACGGACCGACAAAGCGGCGCTGCAACTTGGCTGAACCTGCCGGCTTCAAATGTTTGGTGCTGAGCAGCACCCATGCTCCTGTAGCAAAAACCACATCACGTCGTCGCCGGTCAGTGATGGACTTCATCCAATCAGCTGCGTGCTTCATGTTGATTTGGGCCTTCGTAAACTGGTCTCTGAGTCGTTGAACAAATGCTGAGACGGCTTCTGTCTTCGTTCTGATCTGCTGGTGATCCAATAACTGAACTAGAGTCGTCGGATGTCTGCCAAAATTTAGAAAGAATGGAGTATACCCTGTAGAACGGTTGGGAGCCGTGTTCGCCGCGAACTGAATCGTCAGAATGAGTTGGGTCCAGTGAGCACCATCGCCCACCTAATGAATCGTACACTTGAGGAGCTGACTGAGGACCTGGTTGTATTGCTCGACTTGTCCTGAACTTTGGGGATGATAGGCAGTCCCCATGCGCAAAGCAGTTCCTAAAATATGCCACAGCTCCCGCCAGAAAGATCCTGTGAAACGGACATCTCGATCTGAAATAATCGTAGAGGGGATTCCATGGATGCACCCCACAGAATTCCAAAACAACTGTGCCATTTCCTTCCCAGTAATCGACTTGCTACAAGGCAGAAAACATGCCATTTTGGTGGCCTTGTCGACTATTGTAAGCACAACATTGTGCCCCTCATCCTCTGGTAAATCCGTCACAAAATCAATAACAACTTGATCCCACTTTTGTGTTGGGATCTCTAGTGGCTGCAACTTGCCACCTGGCATCAGATGTGACCCTTTTTCCTGTTGACACATGGGGCAGCTGAGAACAAAGTCCCGTGCATCACTGATCATCCCTTTCCACCAAAACTGATGATGTACCTGCAAAATAGTGTTGTTCACACCGGGGTGCCCTGAGTACGGTACTGCATGAATTTCCTGTAAAACACGCGAGCGATACTCGCCTCCTTGTGGCACCACTGCCCTCCAGTAAGGCAGCTCCTGGTCCATCTTATCATCATGGTTGATACGAAAAGTCTGTGGGTGTGGGGTTCCTGCCCTCTTTGAGCCGCGGACCCGCCTCGCCAGCACCTAGGTCCTTACAGGGACCTAGGCGGGACCACCCCTCCTACTCCCGTATCCTAAGACCTAGAATGGTTACTATGGGTTGAGGATAGTTATCTTGGGCAGGGCGTCCCCCACACCAAGGGCCAGTAGTAGGGCGTCCCCCACATCAGGCCGTTGCGCGTAACATGCGTCCCCCTCAGGGAGTGGGGCGTCCTCGTCCCAATGGATGGATACGGGAGCAGAAACATTATGTATGTAGACGGCAACTGGCTGTGCGATTTGCCACATACCCAATTTGCGCGATAACTACACATACATTATGCAAACTATGGTGAAGAGAAAGAGTGGTTGTTTTTACATGACCTCCCGGTCCTCACAACCCTCATTAAAACTCTTCCTCAGCCACATGGCTGGAATGTTTGACCTCCCGGCCTGTCATCTGCGACCCCGAGAATGGGAACCACCAAATGCCCATGCCGGTGTGCGTCGGCTCGGTGCGGGACCTCGTCCTCGCCCGCGGCCACGCACACGCCCAGGTCCACGAGAGGCTGGCATGAGCGGTTCATCAATGTCTAGTCTTTCTCCGTTCAAGATTGCAATGGACATGGCGTTCATGTGTCCGAATTGCGTCTTGGCACGGGGAGCGGTGTACCCAGTGTTCTTCTGGGCCCATCTCAGGAGAACCTGTCAAAGCATAGTCACACATGAGCATGTTTCAGTATGTATATCCCGTACTTTCATACAATTTGCATTCACATCACAGGTGTTCTGCCATTTTCAAATGCTTGAACCAGTTCCTGTGCATTTGCAACTGACTTTGCTGATTCCCAGCTGTTATGCTCTAGAGGTGGCCACCCAGATCCATTAATAGCGGACAGAGGTTAATTTCCGTTAATTTTTCGTTAATTAATGGAAAATAACGAAAAACAACAAAAATTAACCAAAAATTAGCGGATTTTTGGATTTTTTGGGATTCTTTGGGTTTTAGTCATACTTATAGTTTATGGAATTCGCTATTAGAGAGTATGTTTGTATTTTATTTTAACCTATGCATACTAGATTTTTAACTAGACGCAGTTGTTGTGATTTTTTGGTTTTTTTTCGATTTTTTTGGATTTTTTTTATTTTTTCTGAATTTTTCTCCCTTTTTCTTTAACGAAATTTAACGGACAGCTGATAAAAATTAACGAACCGGATTTAACGGACCGGATGGCACCTTTGAGTGGCCACCTCTATTATGCTTATGTCCATATCCCAACCATTTGACAAGGTACTCAACATAGTTTTTGCGTCTCCCACACTTTTTAATTCTTTTGTCAAGGATACGTTCAACTTCATACTCCAGTTCACCTTCGATTTCGATAGGTACTGGGGGTGGCTGCACTCTGCCACTTGCCTTATAAGGCTTGATTTTCGATACATGAAATACTGGGTGTATCCTATGCATGCTTTCCGGGAGTTCTAGTCGATATGCGACAGAACCTATCCGGTCGAGGATGGTGAAGGGCCCAATCCACCTCGGTAATAGTTTTCGAGTTCCAGGGTGCTTGAGGGTGATATGTTGTGTCGAAAGGAGGACGTCATCTCCTTTATTAAACGACACTTCCCTCCGATGGCGGTCAGCATGTTTCGACTGCCTATCTCGTGCTTTTTCTAAGCACGCCCTGGCCTCTTTCAGCGCTGTTTGGACACGGTGATCAAATCGTGTCACTGCTGGTAATCCCTCCATGAGGGGTGTACCAGACTGCCTCAAATAAGGCTGTTGTGCCCTCTCAATGGCCACTGCCAAGCCGCGGGCATTCGGATTGTCATAGCCCTTTAAAGGCTTCCGAATTTGCACACCAAGAGCTAAGGGACTCTTTGGGTGCCTCCCGTAATTCAAATAGAACGGGGTCTCTTGGGTGGAACTGTTCTTCGAGTTGTTCATTGCAAACTCGGCCATGGCTAGCAGTTCATCCCACGCGTCATGGTCAGAACGCGTATAGCTGTGCAAGTAATCCTCCAGAATCCGATTCATGACTTCAGTCTGGCCATCCATTTGGGGATGGTACGCAGTGCTCATGTTGAGCTGAACCTTCCACCTCTCGGCCAGGTACCGGTAAAACCTGGAAGTGAACCGAACGTCTCTGTCAGACACTATCTGAGAGGGGAGGCCGTGGTGCCTTATCACATTCTGCACCAACAGGTCAGCTACTCCTTCTGCGGAGAGCTCGGTGGTCGTGGCTGCTAGGCGGACCATTTTGGTCAGTCTATCGATGAACACGACGATAGCATCATGACCTCCCTTAGTTTTTGGCAGTTGAGTGATGAAGTCCATGGACAATTCGGTCCATGGCTCCCCAGGAATGCCCAATGGCTGTAGTAAACCTGGGGTCTTTTGGCGAGGATACTTAACCTGTTGACAAACCAGGCAAGTATCGACGTACAACTGTACTTCTCGTCGCATTCCCGGCCACCAGTAATGCCGCTGGACCAAGTCCAGGGTCTTGGCTTGACCAAAGTGTCCCGCACTTGGATGGTCGTGAGCCAACTGGCAGATCTCAGTCCGCAGACTGGCAGGTATATATTAGAGGTGGCCATTCAAGATGCCATCCGCTTCGTTAAATCCGGTTCGTTAATTTTTATCAGCTGTTCGTTAAATTCCGTTGCAAAAAAAGGGAGAAAAATTCAGAAAAAACGAAAAAAAATCCAAAAAAATCGAAAAAAACCCAAAAAATCACAACAACTGCGGCTAGTTAAAAATCTAGTATGCATAGGTTGAAATAAAATACAAACATGCTCTCTAATAGCGAATTCCATAAACTATAAGTATGAAAAAAACCCAAAAATCCCCAAAAAATCCAAAAATCCGTTAATTTTTGGTTAATTTTTGTCTTTTTCCGATATTTTCCGTTAATTAACGGATAGTTAACAGAATTAACTCTGTCATTCATTATATGGTCGAGGGTAACCACCTCTGAAGTATATATACACGATTGCCTGAAGCCACAACCGTCGTATGGCGGCATCTCCTTTCTTATCTTCTGAGGCGTTAAGTTGGGATCTTTGCCGACCAGTTGAGGCCGATCTTTGGCCTCTACCGTCTCTCCTGCCTCTCTTTGGCTTCCCCGCTTATGCACTACCCTTAAGCCACATACAACCAGTTGACTTTTCCTCCTAGCCACCTGCTCATCCGGCGATGGAGGAATGCGAGAGAGTGGATCAGCCACATTCTTTCGTCCTGGGCGATATTCCCAGTCAAAGTCAAACTGTTGTAAGATCTCTGACCACCTGGCCTGTCTCCGGCTCAGCTGTGGTTGTGACTTAAGGTAGGTCAACGGACAGTGGTCCATTACCAGTTTGAAGTGTGTTCCTTCAAGGTAACACCTCCACAACTGGACAGCGTGGACTGAGGCTAAAGCCTCCTGGTCCGTCACGCTGTAGTTCAACTCCGCTGGGAAGAACTTCCTACTCGCATAACAAACAGGGTGATTGTCCTGCATTAGGACCGCCCCTACAGTAGTTTGCGAGGCATCTGCAATGACCTCGAATGGTCTCTCAGGATCTGGCATCTTGAGCAAGGGAGCTATGGTCAAACACTCCTTTATATGCTCAAACGTCGATTGACATTTCGACGTCCACTCCCACTTGCCATTCTGTTTGGTCAAGTCCGTCAGGGGAGTCGCCATTTTCGAATAGCCTTGAATGAACTTTCGAAAATAGTTAGCCAATCCGAGGAACTGTTGTACGTGCTTCACGCACTGAGGTATAGGCCAGTTCTTAACATTTTCGATCCCTTCGGGATCTGGGCATGTGGTGTAAACTACAGGGGGTAGTTAATGTTTCTCTATATGGGAGCTGCAAATGGAGTGTACAGTGATTATGGTATCTCAGGTGAAAGTAGACTCTTTTAGGAGTCCATAGGTTTTTGAACCACCCTAATTGGCTTAGCGATTGAGGAGATATGGTTAGTTGAATATCTAGTACTTTAGGGCCCTCTCCTGGACCGTATTGGGGGATGAGATACTATCGCTGGACATGATACGATACGGTGCGCTGCATTGTCACGTGACACGCGCTGGTGGCCGCCCCAAAAGGGTGACCGCCAGACACAGTACTGTAACCGTTGTTTCTTTGTCTACATCTCCCGGTTTTGCCGCGAACGCCTGGCGCCCAGCGCTCTTTCCCGCAGCAACGCCGCAGAAGCCAGCGTATCCCACGCGGCTGGGCCGCGGCGTGCCGAACCTGGCGCCCGGAAAGCCCGCCAGCAATCCAGCGGAGGAGGCCCCGCGGCCTCATTGGGCGCCTCGGCGGGCGCCATCGCCCGCATCGAACCGAAAACCACGCCAGGTGGTTTCGGAGCCGGCGGGTGCGGACGGCGAAAGCGCGCCACGCGGCGCGAGAGCAAAAGGGGGGCCCCATCCCGTCGGAGGGGGGCTCCCATCCGGGAGATCGGAGGAACATCGGCGGGCCAGGCACCCCGCGAGGGGCCTGAATCAGCCAGGAAGGAGTCCGCGCGCCAGGCCCGGTGGGGGGAGGCGCATGTTTTTGCTGTTTGCACGAAGGATCCGAGTGAGCGCGGGGGGGAGCATTACCCCGCAAGATCGCCGCGGTTGGCGGCGGGGGGCGGTGCATTGCCGTGCATCCCGCGAGCTATGACCGGCGGGGTGAAGCGCGGACCGGGGGCGACTGGCCCCGACGGCGGGGAGGCGCAATCGGCCGCGGAGGCCATTGGATCCGGCGGCGGGGAGCGCCAGGACCCTAGAGGGGGCGGTGCAGGAACGAGCGGCGGCCCGACCCCGACGCGGACTGCGCAGG
Organism: Ostreobium quekettii; assembly: GCA_905146915.1. NCBI lineage: Eukaryota > Viridiplantae > Chlorophyta > Ulvophyceae > Bryopsidales > Ostreobiaceae > Ostreobium > Ostreobium quekettii. The sequence continues at coordinate 18,117 of CAJHUC010000181.1, forward strand.
GGGTGACTGGACCCTACCACCGCGTGACGTGACCACGGGAAGCGGCGGGAAGCGACCCGCGCTGTGTACTGCCAACCAGGGGGACGCGGAATAGCGACCCGGTGGATGGGGGGGCGGCGAGTAGCGACCCCTGGGTGCCGGGGGTGTGGAATAGCGACCCCTGGAGGGTCCTGTGGCCAGGGGGGCTGTGCAATAGCGACCCCTAGAAGGGGGCCCTGACTGGGGGGGCTGCCCAATAGCGACCCCTGCGTGTGAGTGGGCAGTACTGTGCAGTGTTTGGACCATGGTGGAGCGGAGTTGCGACCCGGCACGCGAACGGCAGCTTTCTGACCCTCTCAACAGGTGGACAGCAGACAACAACCGACTGCAGCATCTTTGGAGCAGCTGAGGAGGTACTCTTGACCTTCTCAGCAGGTGGACAGCAGCCAGCAGCGGACGACTTCTTCCTTGGAGCAGCTGAGGGGGTACTCTTGACCCTCTCAGCAGGTGGAGAGCAGCTTCGTGGAGTCTGGAGCTACCCCTACAGTCGCCCACAACGTATTGTGGAGTACGACAGCTCCCCAAGAGGCTCAGTAGGGCGCCTGAACACCAGAGCCTAATCTACAGAGGCCAGTAGGGTGCCAGTGCACCAGGCCCAGGGCCCTCCGAGCGGGCCAGTGATAGTTTGGGGGCCGTCCCACTCCATTAGGGCACTTGGCCAGGAGGTCGGGGGGCGAAGGGCTGAGAGTCACGGACTGTACCTGACCAGCCTAGACAACTGTGAAGGGTTACAGGCCCGCCTGGTGGCAACAGTATCTTATCCAGAAAAAAGGCTGACCCCAAGTTGAAGCCAGCGGCCGCCCCACAGTTGTTAGGGGGGTGCCAGTAGAAGTAGGTAGACGGGACACGGACCGGCTTGCACCTTACATAGCCCCCCAGGCGGCGGTCAGAGGGGGAGCTCTTGGTGCCTATCGCTCGCGACACAGGACGGTAGAAGAGCGGCCTATAGTGCTGCGCAGACACTTCTACTGTTCCTAGCCTAGACCAGTGCCCCCGAGCTGCCATCCGGGCGAGGTGTGGCGGAGGGGCTTCGAACGGGTCGGGACGTGAGGCAGTTGTGTGGCCGTTCCCCGGGAAGTCCTCCCCAGGCAAGGGGGACAGGAAAAGTTCAGTTTCTGATCAACTGGTGGCATTCCCGGGGGTGTGGCAGGGAAGCCTCTCTTTTGAGGGGTGAGTAAAGTACTCTTTGAGTATTCTTAAATTCCCTGTTGCTAACCTAGGAAGAAACTGGTTGTAAAGGGCTGTTCTGGAACTGTTGTGGTGAAGCCACTTGGCACCTTGTTGGTTGGGGAAGTATAGTACCCACTGACTTGGATACATCATTTGGTGGATCCTGGGGCTTATTCTGAGCGATGTAGAGACTACGTACCAGGATAGCCCTAGTATTGGAGGCTTCCGAAAAGCCTTTGACTACGGTCTATGCTCAGTCTATTCAGTTCAGTCAGCACTATCAGTCTTCAGTCATCATCATCATTCTTTCAGCTGTTCAGTTGTATTTTGCTGGGATTATTGGGGATTCATCCTGCATTCATTATTTCATTCTGCATTCTGCTGTTTTTGCGTGAGTGAGCAGCTATGGCAAATAGAGGGGATCCATTGGCATTTTTATGGTCGGAGATGGAGGAGGCCATGGGTCCTGATGCTGTTCTCTCTGTGTCTTGCCCTGCAGCAGTGACTTGTACTGTGTCCGTATCCGAGGCAGCTGATGATGCACAGCTACGGCCTCAGTCCCCTCTACATGCTGGTATTTTATCTATGGAGCAGCATGTAGATCGTATTGTATCGGGGACAGGAGCATGTACGAGTAGACAGCCGTACTCGCCACATATGCGGAGTCAGTGGACGTTCACTCAGCCGCACAGACAGACGTTGCCTGACCACACAACCTCGCCTTACGCGGGTCATCTTAGGCCGCGTAAGCCCCCAGTATTCACGGGAGAGCGAGGGCAGGACTTTGTGTCCTGGCTCAGAACAGTAGAGGACTACTTGGATGCCGTTCCTTGTTCTGAGCAGCAGGCGATCGTTTTTGTCATTTTATTATTGGGGGGTACAGCTAGAGAGTGGTGGGACGCGGAGTGTATCTCGCGTAGAGAGGAGAGGCCAGAGTCACTTGAGGAGCTAAAGGGGTTGTTGAGGGTGCGTTTTGAGTCCCCTATTCGTGAGAGTCGCGCCAGAACCAAACTCCTCAAGTTATCACAGAAGAAGGGGGAAGATGCGTGCACATACATGGCACGAACCAGATCCATATGGCACCGGGTATCAGGAATACACGAACAGACGGTTCTACATATGTGGATCTCCGGTTTGAGGGAGCCTTATCGTTTTGAGGCTATGAAGACCGCCCCGAAGACTCTAGCCGAAGCGGAATTATTGGTCGCATGCATGGAAGATGTGCTCAATGGCAAGGTTGAGAGTGACCAGCAGAGTGAAGCGAACAAACGAGGCAAACATGCAGGAAATACCAGCAAAATTTTGAGAACACTACCGAAAGCTCAAAATAGAAGGAGATGTTCCCAGAGATCTCATAGCGGGCATGGGCATGCTGGACAACCTCGCCCCTCTCTATCGACTGACCCATGTTTCCACCCGGGGAATCAGTATAGAGAGTCTGGACACCGTGGACGAGGGAGGATTCAGAGGAAGCCCAAGGTGGCTGTGATGGCCACCAGCAAACAACTAAGGACAATGGCCGATCAGATGGATCGGGAGGCGGAACAGCAATCTGCCGTGTTGGATGGACGTTTCCCCGCAGCATCGGCAGGGAGACTGACTGGTCTTCGCTCTGGCCAGTCAGGAAAGCGTCCAGGACATCTGGTCCAGTCTTGCCAGAGAGGATGAACCATCTGTGCTGTGTTTCCCAGCAAGTGGCAGCAAAGGCGCCAAAAACGTTTGAGGAAGTGGAGGCGCAGGGTGGAAAGAAGGCGACGTCGCCGTACACACCAAGCTGAGGAAAACAATGCTTCCAAGGGGCAAGATGGGGCGCCTAAAAAGGTGCAGGAATCCCTATCAGAATTGGTGGGGGTCCCCAAGTGCCTGGTTGAGAGGACGGAAGCATCTGTGGATCCCACTGCTGCGAGGAAGTCAAACTCGGGGACCACAGGCAAGGATCACCTGCTCCTTGTCCTGAGAGCGGTGATAAACGACACACGTGTGTCAGCATTGGTGGATTCGGGTGCCACTCGGTCATTTGTGAGTGAGCACTTGCAAACCCGACCACCATTATCTTTCATTGGTGCATATTCCTTGCTGGAATTGGCAAATGGCGAGACTGTCGTCTCGACAGGAATTGCACCGGATATGCTGCTATGCATCGGGTCAATGGTCAGCAGGGTGTCTTTGACAGCGGTGCCTATGATGGAGGGCATCCAAGTCATCCTCGGTCGGGACTGGTTGGATACCGTTAATCCACTGGTCGATTGGAGGACAAATTCCCTGGTTCTGAGAAATGGGGACAAATTGGAGGTTATCCAGGGAATGAAGATATCTGAATCTGCTTCATGCAAAATTGTTGACCGTGGCTTAACCGGTCTTCAGCATGCATTCCACTCTCTCGGAAATGATTCTGCTCCAAATCCTGATGGAAAATAGGGTGAACAACTTGCCCGGTTGAGTTCCCTATCGTTTTGGGAACCAACTCCTACGGTGAATCAATGAGCGCAACTGCCAGGTCGTCAATCATCGACCAGGCAGGACTCACCGAGGGCGGTTGAGTCTCCCCAGGGGGAAGTAGCAAAGAATTTTTCGCCAAATGAAACTCCAAATGTGAGTGAAACCTTGAGGGACAAATCCAATGGCGTGCACAGGAGGAAAGTCAAGGTGGCTGGACGTGTTGTCAGCCAACCTGTTCGCCCCAAAATCGACTTTATGTCAATGAGGCAGGCGGCAAAGAGGGCGAACAAAAGCGATCAACCCATGTTCCTGTGTCTGTTGCGGCCAACAGAACTGCCTAAGGACAAAAGAGGCAAATCAAAGGTCAAAGTTGGTGCCACCAAAGGCCGTACTGAGGGAGAGAGATGCCGGTTGATGAAGGAAATCGGTCCAGTGAAAACAGAGGTGCCGATTGAGGAAGTTATTCGAAAGAAAGTGAAAGAGGCCGACCCAGCTGTACGGGAAGAGCTCAAAGGAATTTTGGAAGAGTACAAGGAAGTTTTCCCGGACAAGCTGCCATACGGGCCACCCCCGAAGAGAATCGTGGATCATGAAATTGATACGGCGCCAGGGGAGACGCCACCTCACAAAAGCCCATACAGGTTGAGTGTGGCAGAGCTAGATGAGCTCAAGCGCCAAATCAATAACTTACTGGATCAGGGGTGGATTCGGCCCAGCACCAGCCCGTACGGAGCGCCAGTGCTATTCATCCCCAAGAAGGATGGCAAGTGGCGACTCTGCATTGATTACCGGGCATTGAACAAAATAACTACCAAAAATCGGTACCCTCTCCCGAAGGTTGAGGAACTCATGGACCGACTGCACGGGGCGCAGTATTTCACGAAGATTGATCTGTCCTCTAGGTATCACCAGATCAGGGTGAAAGAGGCAGATATTCACAAGACTGCCTTCGTGTCCAGATACGGTTCATTTGAGTATACGGTCATGCCCTTTGGGCTTTGCAATGCACCAGCTACCTTTCAGCGGATTATGAATCATCTGCTGAGAGATGGCCTTGATCAATTCGTGCTAGTCTTCCTGGACGACATTTTGATATACAGTCGTACCAAGGAGGAACATTTGAAGCACATCAAGGCAGTTTTGGACAGACTCCGGTCGGAGAAGTTCTTTGGGCGACTACCAAAATGTGACTTCTTCAGAACCGAGGTCGAATACCTTGGCTTCGATGTTGGGAAGGACGGCATCAAACCATCTTTATCAAAAGTCAAGGCGATTTTGGATTGGCTGACGCCCGAGTCCGTCACGGACGTTAGGTCATTCTTGGGATTGTGCAGCTTCTACCGGAAGTTCATTCGCTGGTTCAGTGAAATAGCTGCACCCTTGACTGACCTAACCAAAAAGGATAAGCCTTGGGTCTGGGGTGACCAGGAGGAGAAGGCATTTAATGGGCTAAAGAAGGCTATGGTCACCGCCCCAGTACTACAGCTCCCCGATTTTGAGCGCGAATTCACCGTCACAACAGATGCATCAGAAGTGTCGGTAGGCGCAATCTTGCAGCAGGACTTTGGCTCAGGATTACAACCAATCTGCTATGAGAGCCGCAAGCTGAATCCTGCTGAAACAAGATATGGGGCATATGAACGGGAGCTGTTGGGAATTGTTTGGGCAGTGGGGAAGTGGCGGCATTACCTTGCCAGCCGTCACTTCACCATCCAGACAGACCACGACTCATTGAAGAACCTACCAAATCAACCCGCTGTGAATAGGAGGATTTGGAAGTGGGTTCAGGTTCTTCAGGGGTATGATTGTGACCTGGTTCACATACCAGGCAAGAAAAACCCTGCAGATTTTCTCACCCGGAGAAGTCTCAAGGACGTTAAAGAAATGGTACACGTCCGGGAGGAGGAAGAGTCGTTGGTCAAAAGGCTATTGTTGGGAGAAGACAAGTCTGACGATGGCATTCAAAAGAAATTGGATCAGATTTTTGCAAAGACGCGTCCGGAGGTGACCCCAATTTCGGGTCAGGAGGAAAGTTCGGGACCATCAATTTTGGTCGCCCGGTCATGAATTTCATTGGCGAGAGATATGAGAGAGGGGATTAAAAGGGGACTTTATCAAGACACTCACTGGGCTGACATTCTATCCCAACTGGAATCAGCCCAGGGCAGCGACGTTACTATTGGTGATCGAACCTACCGGCTGTCAGGTGGATTACTGGAGATGAGGGACAGCGACAAGCACCGAAGGACACAGTGGCGGCTAGTGGTGCCAGATGTGCCAGACATCAAAAAGCAAATTCTAAGGGAGTTACATGAAATCCCTTACTCAGGCCATCTTGGCTACCACAAGATATTGAAGAATATACAGCGTTCTTTCTATTGGCCCGAGCACACCCTAGACATTCGTAACTTTGTCATGGGGTGCCCAGTGTGCCAACAAGAGAAAGCCGTCCACCGTGTGCCAGCTGGACTTTTACAGCCTCTCAAACTCCCAGAACAGAAGTGGGCAGACGTCAGCATGGACTACATAATGAGGTTGCCTAAATCAGAGGCAGGGAACGATGGAATTCTCACCATCGTAGATCGGGCCACAAAGATGGCGCACCTTGCACCAGTCAAGCAGACTATTACGGCTGCTGATACTGCCCGAATCTACTGGAATTTAGTGGGAAAATTGTATGGGATTCCTCGTTCCATCGTGAGTGATAGAGACCCCCGCTTTGTGTCCAAGTTCTGGCAGGAGCTGTGGAACATTCTGGGAAGCACCTTGAGGATGTCCAGTGCCTACCACCCTCAGACGGATGGCCAAACTGAGGTAATGAATAGGGTGGTAGAGATGGTGCTGCGCTGTACACTGCACGCCGGGCAGGAAGGTTCGAACTGGGAGCGACTGTTGTCCACCGTGGAGTTTGTCATCAACAACAGTCCAACGCAGGCCACCGGGTACACGCCATTTTATCTAAATTATGGCTTCCATCCGTGTACTCCGATGGACCTTATCTGTGACAGTGACTCCACCTTGATCGAAGGAGTCAACCAATTTGTGGAGCGGATGAAAAGGAACTTCTCTACAGCGGTTCAATTTCTGCATCGGGCTCAGGACAGAATGAGGATGCAAGCCGACCAGAAGAGAAGGGAACAGAGGTTCAGTAGTGGGGATCAGGTGCTGCTCTCGACAGAGCACTTGAAAATGAAAAATGCACCGATCCGGAAGCTAGAGAAGCGGTTCGTTGGGCCATTCTTTATTGTCCGTCGGGTGGGACAAGTGGCCTACGAGCTCGACTTACCAGAAAAGTGGAAGATTCACAATATCTTCCATGTCAGCTTGCTACGCCCGTTCAGGACGAGTACTTGGACGCAGCCCACTACATCTGGTCAGGTGGAGGAGTTGGAGCCCGAGGAGGATGAGCCGTACGAGATTGAGAAGTTACTGTGTTGGCGGTGGACCGGCCCCAGTTCCAAGAGGCAAAAGGAGTTTTTGGTATTGTGGAAGGATTATTGTGACGGAATTACTTGGGGAGACCATTTACTCCCTTGACTTTTCCCCCTGTTCCCTGAGGCCTCTTGTGGGGAACATTATAGTCTTAAATTATGTTAATTGGCGACCCAATTAAAGGCTCTAGTAGATGGGATTAGGGCCTTGAGGAGGCATTCTCTTATTTGGGTGATTTCTGGCCGGCTGCGGTACTTTATGGCAGCTTGGCGGACGCCTGTACTTTGCACGGGTGACTTTGGTTGTTTTTGGGCCCACGGCGGGCGACCCGGGACGCGGTACGCCCTGCGGCACAAATGCCATGCGGTTGGATCATCAGTAATCATTGTTGCTTGCGATTCTGGCAACTCGCCTCCCGGATCGCGCGGATCGGACCACAATCCGTGCGACCGAGCTCGCAGCATCCCGGCCTCCAACGCTGCGCACTCAGCGACCTTCCAGGGATCTGGGCCCACCACCTCGGAGTGCAACGAGCG
>CAJHUC010000182.1:0-27639 GCA_905146915.1 Ostreobium quekettii
TGGACCGTGGGGTGCGCGGCCCACAAATCAAATCTGATCACTGCATTCTCATTGGTCCATACATGAATTTGATGTTGGTATGTACTGCAGAACAACCTCAGGAACGGAGCCTAGGAAGGCGTGGAATAGCCTTCGGAAAGGCCTGGAATGGACTCTGGACTGGTCTAGAATGGACTTTGGACAGGCCTTGGGCAGTACAGGAACGGACTCTTAGGTGGGCCGTATTGCCCTGGAACGGAATTGGGATGGCTGTTAGAGGTGGCCATTCTGTCCGTCCACAACAGAATTTGGTTGGCTCTGTTAAAATTCCGTATAATCAATGGAATTCGTGAGCGGGCCACAGAGAGAAAAAATTGTCTGACAGAAACGGGCGGGGCCATGCTGATGTTAGTATAGATGGCTACAAAAATCCACACAACCTTCCAATATGGAACCACGTGTTACGGAATCCACGCCGCAACCCACGGAGGACAGGCCCCCTATAATGGAACTGCTGACCAGACCACAGAGGTCGATAGAATTCCATCACAAAGCAACACATACCTTTAAAACACGTTGAACCCTAGTACAGAAGAGCGGGTCCCGTTCACAGACCGGACGGCCAGACGCCTGGTTTAGTGTGCAACGGGTATGCATCATGCATAATGCATGGCAGACGTGGGGTGCGATTGCCTGGGTCTTTGATGGATTCAGCAGTGCACACTGCTCGCCCCTGTGGCACATCCATGTGCCCCTTCAAATCGCTGTTGTCCATCACGCAGGCAGAATGTACCCCCAAAGTGTTCCCAAGCCCAGCACATTCGATTGGTTGGCATGTGATGTGATGCCCCTGAGGTATGTGAAATACTGCGTTGGGGCCACTCGCTGCCAATTGCCCCCATAGCGTCAGGTGAGTGCTAGTGCCACCGGCCCGGTGGTGATGGCGTCAGTGTGGTGGGTGGGTGGTGTGGGTGGGTGGTGTGGATGGGGTGTTGCTTCCACTGCTGTTTTCATTGTGGTTGTTGGATAGGGATTCGTTTTTGTTGAGCTTGAGTACCAGCCATGGCAAAGCGATGCCATGGCCGGGAAGGAGCAGTGGGGGATTTCAAGTCTTGTGGGGTGCACGGGCCCAGCCCATTGGGTTGTAGCTGTTGGTGTTGGGTCGCGTTGGATGCAACTTGGAGTGGACAAGGACGTTGTTTTGTAGTAGAGTAATGGCCATGGCCTGGCTTGCGATAACCTTGCCCTAGCTCCTGGATCGGGTTGGCATGGATGGGGTTGCTGTGCAACTCTTAAGCTGGAGTACCGGCCGATGCTTGGCCGGGAAAGGGCTATTGTTTTGTGAAGGCGCCGGGTGGATGGGCGTTTGCTAACGTGTTTTGTTTTGTCCAATGCAGGCTCCGGTCAAGAGCATGCCACACCAGGGGATAATGCAGGTAGGGGGGTGAAATGGGTGACTGCTGCTTCTCCGAGATCGCGTTGGGGTGGGGCAGGGGGTTGCTGTTCTGCCCGGCTGGAGTACGGGCTGCGGCTTGGCCGGGAAAAGCCACTATTGTTGGGCTCGTGGTGTGCATGGGCAGTTGTTGCTTCTCCAAGATCACGTCTAGGTGGGGCGGGGGAATTGTTGCTTTGCTCTGCTAGAGTACCGGCCATGGCTTGGCCAGAAAAAAGCCGCTGTTACCGGGGCTCGCAGTGTGCATGAGCGGCGGCTGCTTGTCCGAGATCGTGTTAGGGTAAGGCAGGGGGTTGATATTCTGCCCGGCTGGAGTACCGGCCGCGGCTTGGCCAGGAAAAAGCTACTGTTGTTGGGCTTGTGGTGTGCATGGGCGGTTGTTGCTTCTCCAAGATTGCATCAGGGTGGGGCAGGGGAATTGTTGTTTTGCTCTGCTGGAGTACCGGCCGTGGCTTGGCCAGGAAAAAGCCATTGTTTCTGGGGCTTGCGGTGTGCATGGGCGGCTGCTGCTTGTCCGAGATCATGTTAGGGCAAGGCTGGGGGTTGCTGTTCTGCCCGGCTGGAGTGCCGGCCACGGCTTGGCCGGGAAAAAGCCACTACTGTTGGGCTCGTGGTGTGCATGGGCGGTTGTTGCTTCTCCGAGATCGCGTCGGGGTGGGGCGGGGGAATTGCTATTTTGCTCTGCTGGAGTACCGGCCGCGACTTGGCCGGGAAAAAGCCGCTGTTGCCAGGGCTCGCGGTGTGCATGGGCGGCTGCTGCTTATCCGAGATTGTGTCAGGGCGGGGTGGGTGGTTGCTGTTCTGCCCGGCTGGAATACCAGCTGCGGCTTGGCTGGGAAAAAGCCACTGTTGTTGGGCTCATGGTGTGCATGGGCGGTGGTTGCTTCTCCGAGATCGCATTGGGATGGGGCGGGGGAATTGTTGTTTTGCTTTGCTAGAGCACCGACCGAGGCTTGGCCGGTAAAAGGCCGCTGTTGCTGGGGCTCGCGGTGTCTATGGGTGGCTGCTGCTTGTCCGAGATTGTGTCAGAGCAAGGCGGGGGGGAATTGCTATTATGTTCAGCTAGAGTACCGGCCGTGGCCTGGCTGGGAAAAAGCCGCTATTGCCGGGTTCGCAGTGTGTATTGGCAATTGCTGCTTCTCCCATCATGTCCCTATTAGTGCTATTTCTCTCTTTGGTGCATGAGCATCTTGGCAAGACCCAATGCATGGCACCGCCTGGGTGTGGTTAGGTTGGTATGGTACATGCAGCGCCAAATTATAAGTGGCATTTTGTGTTGATACAAATTAATCCACTGTATAGGCTTTGAAACTGCTGGCAACATCCCGGAATATGCACAGATTTAGCCAGTAGTCCTCCAAAATCTGTACATGCAAAAGATGGTCCAGCACTACATTATCAGCCAAGCAAACTCTGGCTCCAATTGGATCCCCCGGCCATGCACAATGACTGGCCCAGGTGTAGGGGTCTCAAGAGCATAGAGGCTTTGGTAATTACCAATTGGAGGCAAGATAAAACCCACAAACGAACATCCACCAACAAGCGAATGTGCTAGAAAGTCATCCCGAGGCACTGGTGAGAAAAGAAATTGAACAAAGCCTAATAATCAACCTACATTTCATGGACGTTAATGTGAATAAGGTCCCGATCAGAAAAGCCTCGAGCAAGAAAAGGAGCATCCACTCCAACCGCTTGGTATATAGTGCCCCAAACCATAAAACTCACATCTGTGACATGGATGCCAATCAATAGCAAATTGGCAAGTTGCAAAGATTGCTGTGCTAGGCGACCAACATTCATCCAGGCCAACAAATCCAAACGGGCTTTGGGGGTTTAACCACAGCCAGTCCCGCTAGGATCTTTTCTTACGTAAAAGAGCATAAAGGATCATCAAGAAGAAATGGGCAAAGGGAAAGGCCAAATAAAGCAAAATCGTTTAGTCACAGAATTGAGCCAACTTCTGCATAACCACAATGTTTATCAAACATAATTTGTGAGCCTTGGCAGCGATGGCTACAAATTTTCCAGGATGCACCCAAAATTGGCACCAAGTAGTGTCAATAATCACCCCAAAGTGTTTCTTGCATTGCACCGGGTCTCACTAGCATTTATTATACTTGAATTCTATGTTGAAAACCCAAAAACCCGCCATGTAAAGTTAGACCGTTCTTTCAATCGATTCGCATCTGATATACAAGCAATAAAGTCGTCCAAATATTGCAAAATTAGTGTAGGAAACTCCTGAGAGTTCTTTAGGTAGTATTGCAGAATAGAAGTTTCCTTGTTAAATGACCAAATCAACAACAATAGTCAATGCCCCCACACAGCTTAGGGTCCTTAAAAACCGGACCACCACAAGCATCACATGAGTAAAATAAAATAAAAAGAGAAAGACCAAATGGCGGGGCTTCATAAGTGAATGTTTTCCCACCTATTCAGAATTGCGAAAAATGCCCTTCATTTGCTCGCATTCTAATTTTATGATAAATATTCTTGATGTCGAACCCAACCAAAAAGTTATTCATCTTCAAAAAGAATCCGAAATCTTGCCAATGCTCATATTTCATATCTCTGATTGATTTGCCGAAGGTTGATGACCAATTTGTACTTGGTCTTCCCATTCTCCTGAGGCTTGGTAACCAAAATGGTCTACAAAGTCTGGGGGTAGGATGAAGGTTGTGTCCGTATGTTCAAACCCCCATTGAAAGGTGCTCACCCCATAGCTCCTGACAAGCACTCCACTCCGCAGGGGTCGTCAATAAATATTTGGCTTAATCAAAGGTGATGCATATGTATCTTGGGCGTTTGTTTATTGCTTCATATTTTTAGCCCGTTTGTTGTTTTTCCTTGGACGGGTGAGCCAGGTTCTTTATACCACCCCTTGGGGCTTGTCCCAAGGGGGTAGATAATATTTGGCTCCCGGTGCAATAGTTATTCTTGCACAAGATTCTGTCTCGCCCCCTGACAATGTCTCCGTGCATATTAGCAAGGGGGGCGGGGGGCCTGCCGGAACCCATCGGAGGGGCCCCCCATTATGGGTTGATCAAAGGATGTTGGATGGGGTGCCAATCCGTCTCCACGTAGTTATGCATCCCCGGAGATAATAATAGGGATGCTCATTTAGGTGGATAGCTTGGGAGGCTGCAGAGGTGCCAGGCGGGTTCTTGGGCTTGGCCGTGAAATGCATTGCACTGGAAATCGATGTTGTAGTGGAGGTTGAAGTGGGAGGTTGTGGATTGAGTTAGGCTTGCTAGTGGGCCATGGCGGACTTGGTCGCCGACCTCAGTTGTTGATTGAGCACCTCCTTGCAGATATGCTCAAGGGGTTTGTTGACGAGCGAGTCCCAGAATCGCCGATGCACGGTGCCCAAGCAGACGTTGGCTTAGAGCGCCTTCCACAACCCATTAAAAGACACCCTCTTCTACTCTCTATAGACTTGTTGGAGTATGAAGAGGCTCTAAAGATAGGTCATGATTGTCATGAGGTTGTGGACATATGGGAAAAGGGCGTCCCAAAATTGGGTTAGGAAACTGGGATAAAGTCGGTCAAAGTAGAGGTAGGCCAAAATAGCATGCAACATAGGGCCCCCAATTCTGGTGCTCCTAGAAGTAGCCAAAGTTTGCCCTGAGTGCATGGGCGAGGTGCCATATTTGGAGGTCCAGCGGACATCGAACCACTTGGGAAACTTGCTATTGTAAAGGGCCTTGGCCCCTTTGTGATTGGCTGGGGCTTGGCCCGTCCATCCTTTTCGGCTTATGAGTCGGTCATGAGTAAGAGTGAGATGGAGAGACAGAGTCAAGATAATGTTTGGAGTGGTAACTTTGCATTATAATAATAAGAGATGGGTAACTATGTTTACAACTACCCATAAGATAGCAATATGGTAGCCCAAGGGGCGGTTCCAAAAATGTATTCGAATTTGAATGTTTTGTTTATGCTCCATTCACCCGTGCGCCTCCCGTACCTAAGGTGAATCACCTCGGGGTCACCCAGCGCTTTGTCTGATCTAATGGTTCCTAAGCTATATTACTCCCTTGTCTATAACCCGGCTTTACCATGCTGTTGTGTTCAATAACAAGGCAGCTCTTTATGGCCCCTTTTCCTCTCCATATTGTATATTGTTATGTTATATTACACATTACTGGAGCCCTTCTCCTCCTATTTACCCTACTTCCTCTGTCCGGAATTAATTGTCCTCTATTTAAAAGATGAATCACATTGAACGTTATTTACATGTAATTTACATGAACGATGTCAAAATCACAAAAAGAGTTTAAATTTGAAAAGATTGGGTCCCAAAACCCTTAACTACCAATTTTCAAGAAAAAAGCTTAGTCTCAACCCCTCTAAGCAGCACCCAAAAAACGCCTCGCCTTGTCCAAAAAATATATGTTCACATTCCACGTCTATAAGAGATCCCCGTGCATTTGCGCCCTTCCTGTCCTGGCATGTGGTCCGGGGAAGTCATTGCCCCCATCGTGGCAAAGCATGGCATCAAACACATGGAAGAGCGCTTGCAAACACGCTCAAGTGTGTTGGGATGGTGATCGTAGAAGGCTGTTGTCACGGAATCAATGATGTCCTGCAGATTTCCTCCCTCCTTAATCTGCGCTGCATGGACTTGCAACGAATGAACAAAACCAAGGCCCAAGACGCTAAAGTCTAGACTTTGTGTTGGCTGTTGCTTCACAGTTATATTGTAACGTTGCTTGGAGCATTTCGCCTCGATCGATGCTTGAATCGATGATTTTGTGTGCAGTTTTGCCCCATCAACTTGGACAACAATATGCTTCTTCAAGTGTTTATAAGCATATCTGATAGCAGGGAAGATTTTTTCTACCATTATGTCTCTCCAAGTATCCCAATCCACTGAAACCAACTTCAATTCTGCCTCTCCGGTAGCCCTATGCTTGCTTGAATGCACTGCAAAACCCTCCCTAATGAATGGCCAGATCCCAATCAATCCATTGAACTTGGCCCCATTTGGCCACTTGTGGGGCCGCCCTACAGCAGCTAAGAACATCACTTTCTTTACAAAAACTTTGCTCTGTGCCTTTGGAGCACTGGGACGCTCATCCTATGGCAGAACCCACACTTTCTGGGCATCTTTCATCACATAGAACCACTTTTCATTGGTATGGATCGTTTTTGCAAAATCGAGAAATTCCCACTTCCGGCCAACTTTTCACATGTGGCCAACGATCCAGCGCAGCCTAGCATATCTCTGCTCTTGTGTGAGACATGGCTTGATCCACCTGCCAATCCTTCTTACACCCATTCCCTTCAAGTGCTTAAAAATTGTCGATTTTGGCAAATCTGTCTTGGTAGCCAATTACCGAATCGTTCGCTGCCTAACCGGGGAGATCGTCAACACCTTCGATCGCACCTTGTCAGCAGCATTGGGGTGCCTCCCACAGTTGCCTTGATGGCAGCGATGGAGGTTGAAAACTCCTCACCTAGAAATCTGGGTTTTGAATGTAGCTCTGATTCGCCGGATCGTCTTCGAATTGCAGCTGTAAGCCACGGCGAGTTCGGTGATCAAACCCGCCGGAACTCGCTTTTTTTCACCTTGTGTCTTCACCAGGACCGCCCCAACCTTCAGCCTCGACAGCGTTGAAAGTTCTGTATAGGCGGCTTTGTTTCGCCGCCGGGAAGGCGTGCCCCTCACCATCGCGAAAAACGCCCGTTTCGGTGACTTCGTTGAAAACGGGTGTTTTTTTGGCTTGAGAACCCTTGCTACAAAGTCCTGCCAAATCCTCAATACTTAATAGATCGACTTGAAATTTCGACTGTATACTTCCGAAACATAGACACAACTTTGGGAGAAATTTCATTGAAAATTGAGCTCTTGTGATAGAGAAGTATTGTGCCAAAGTCATAGAGGACAATTAATTCTGGACGGAGAAAGTATTTTACAAGGCCCGTCCATAGGCTGGCAACCATCCTTTTTCAGTATTCTAATGTACAATATACTTAGTGTGCATTCCCCTCACACTCTTCCCCCTAGCAACGAAACGACCCTATGAGCACACCCATTATTCCCCCCTCTTCTATATTGACTACGTTCAACTCTAGTCCCCCCCCCCCCATTTTAATGTAGAAAGCTCTTTCCCGTCACTCGCTAGTTACGCATCCTAGTCACAATATTAATACTTCCTCCGTCCGGAATTAATTGTCCTCTATGGTTTTGATGCCTTACTTCTCCATCATATGAACTTCATTTCTCATTCAAATTTCTTTCAAAACTACGCCTATGTTTTGAGAGTATGCAGTCAAAATTTCAAGTCAATCCGTTGAGTATTGCGGATTTGGCAGCACTTTGCAGCAAGGGTCATCTAGCCAGAAACCCACCAATTTTTCAACATCCCTGTTGGAATGGCCATTTCCGTTGTTTTGAGGAGCACGCCTTTGCGGCAGCGCTACAGAGCCGCCCGGGCAAAACTATCCACACCATTTGGACAGAAGATTATGGAGGTGCTGGCCAAGGAAAAGGGCAACAGAAAATGTGTCTTGAAAGTCCTGATCGTGGAAGTCGCTGTGTCTTGTGGTTGCAATTCAAGTTCGATTAGCCAAATCAGAGATGCCCATCAGGTCCAAATTTCTGAACCATGACTTTTGGACCTCCAACTCCACTATGAGGGATACTACAGGAGGCCTCCCAAATTCCTTGTAGACCTTTAGGAAGGTGGTGGCCATCACCCCATTCAGCGGCAGACAATTAGTGTGCAATTAGGGGGCAATTAGGTAATGACCCTCCTGGATAGGAATAGTGAATCAACCATTTTCTAGCACTAGAAGGGCTTGAGCTTGAGAAGACTAGCTAGATGGATAAAACTATGTCTCTTAAAGGGAAACGCACTTGTTGGGCAGCGACAGATTGTGGATAGCATGCAAGAATTGGCAAATCGTGGCAGTTTGTGGGGTGTGCACCAGGCTGCTCACAAAGACAACGATTCAAGCCTCAATCAAGGCAGATTGTCTAAACAAGTCTACTGCATAACTTTGGAACAATAGCTCGCACATAACTCAAGCTTGAATACCCTGTATCCTAGCCTTGTTTTTTAGAGTATACACGTCATAAATTGACGATAGCTGAGATTTCAAAAATTGTCAAAACTATGATAATGGCCCTCCACGATGGGGATCCAAACACACTCGCGCATATTTGGCAAGTGCTTTTCTATGTAAGGGACACAGCCCTTCACTGCAAAGATGACAACGACTTATCTTTAGCGCACCAAGGACGGGAGTGACCCAGAAAAATGCAGTTCTCCGACGGATGCGGAATTTGCACGCACACGTTTTGGACGATTTTTGGCCAATTTTGGGGGCCATCCAGAGGAGGTGCGACTAGTTATTTTTTCTTAAGAATTATTAGTTAAGGGTTTTGCAACCCAATCTTTCCGATTCTGATATTTTTTGGTAAATTCAAAGTGTCCTTTATAACGAATTTTGTCTCTCGAATAGAGGACAATTAATTCTGAATGGAGGAAGTATGACATGGCTACTTGGGGTAAAGGCTTATTTAACATTTTTTGGAGTAGAAATAAGTAATCTCTATGACCCTTTGGTGGGTTTATTTAGAAGTTCATAATGCCTCTAGGCTTTTGAAACACCCAAATCTGTTAAGAATTGATGAAGTTATGGCCCTTTGAAATTATAGTACTAAGGGTTGTGGACGGATGGAGGCTAGTACTTAAGCGTAGAGGGAAACGGGTCGGACGTGGGTGAACGGGGGACGGTGACATGGTGCCTGGACATGCACTTGAGTTGTCTTATCTTAATGTGATAGCGATGGACTTATGATTGGGCATCGCACGTGCAATATGTGTGCGCGCATGCGTTAGATCCATACAACACTCTTGGCCCACTCTCTCGCCTCCCGCGAGCCAACAAAACACTGCCACACTACGCCGTCACCTCTTGCCGACAGCAGGCCTTGGGGATCAATCCCTATTGAGCATTGGGCCCACCACGTGACTGCTGAATCGACTACCCCGGATACGCCCACCGTCCAAGGTGGAGAGGCTGGCTGACCTCAAGCAGCCAAGCTGCAAGGTAGGGCAACCCTAACGCCTCCGGAAACCAGCAGATACTGACGGGGCCATGACATTTTGGGTTTAGCCATCCCCTCAGTGGGGCTATTGAACACCCAACCATGGATGCCGTTCGCTCTCCCAGGGTCGTTCCACTCACTGGAAACCTTTATTGTGGTTGTCCCATTGGTCGTTGCGTTCTCAGCCCAGGTCGCCTGTTCGTACTCTCATTCCAGTCAGTCATCCAGTCGAACTCATAGTACTCCTTGTCGCATTCCCACTGTGTCCCTCCAGACCCACCCACACGCTTGCCTCTTTTTGATTCCTTGGGCAGCTTGTCCATTGGCTCCACAGCTACGTCAACGCCTTGCCGCTCGTCCCTTTGCATCCTAGCTCGTTTTGCCACCGTTGCCTCCACCAGAACTGTAGACTTCCGCTCAACCCTTTGTTGGGCCTCCACTTGCTATTGTCAAATTCGTTTGTAAACCTTGGCCCAATCCATTGGGCTACCCATGGCATTTAGCGAAAACCCTGGTGGTTAGCAAAGGCTCACGGGGGTATGGGCCATGGGGTTCATCCTCACAACAACTTGGGGTCGGCTGGATATGGGGGTTGTATGAACAAAGTAGAACAGCTATGAGTAGTAATGTTATGGCTCCTATAAACAACACTCTTCCCCAGAAGTCTGATATCCATGGTAAGTTTTTGGTTGGCAGCAAGGCGGTAGTCATTGCCAGCTTGACGTTGTCCCTAGTCGGTTGATCTGTCAATTGTTTGGTCATCGGTCCATTGCTGACATTCTTCTGAACCAACATTAGCCACTGGGTTGCGCTAGTCCAAAACCTTCTCTAGCACTTCTTCATACCAATGCATCTGTCCCTCACAGTCGTTTGGGTTTGATGCAGCAACTCGTTGATGTCTTGACCATCATGTTGGCCTTTGGCCACGTCCGTGGGTAGGCCTCTCAACTCGTTGCCCACTCGTGGTTCAGAGCTCTTCTGGCCCAGCGTGTCAGCCTGGGGCAAGAGATAGTTCTCCATGCTCTTCTGGTTTTCCTCAATTGAGTGACCACCCAACTAGTCATTTCTATCTTGGCTCAGGGGAAGTTCGCATTGCCCGCCAATGTTTGTGGCCATGCACAGCAATTTGTTAGAGATGTTTTCATTCATCCTACTGGTAGCCATGCAAGCCGGTCCCTCAACTCCAATTGATTCACATTGTGGGTCACTTGGGTCGTCGCCTAGGGTCTGCAAGCTGCCTTTCCCACCTCGCTGTCCCTAACCCTGGGAGGGGTCACTCCTCCCATCCCCGTCCCTTGTCTACTGGGGTAGGTCATCAAACTCCCCCTTGCTGGTCAGACCAAACGTCCCTCCTACTACCTCCTTGCTCCCAACCAAGTTGAACGGCAGCCCACCAGGGTTACCATGATCCACAACCCCACTGGACAAGTCAATTAGTTCTTCTATCCTAGTTGGTTCATCCGTCTGGTTGCCGGGGCCACTGCAGTCCCTTATGCTATTTGACAAAGTAGTTGGACCCCTCATCCATGGCGGGGAACTATGATAGCCATAGCCTGCCATAGGGAGAGGCATACCTATTGGCGGGTCCTCAGTTCTCAATAATTCATTGAGCGAGTTGTATTAGTCGTTATGGTCTACTTTGTTGGACAGGGGACTAGTCACCCTCTTCATTCTAGTCAACTAGAATAGCAAGTCATTATGGTAGCCACCATCCCCTATGCTGGATAGGGGCCTGGTCATTCCCATCAATCAAAATAGCAAGTTATCAGGGTTGTCATCTTCTGCCTTGTCGAATGGAGGCTTGACTCCCACTCTCATTCCCATCAATTGAAATAACAAGCCGTCAGGGTCGTCACTATCCCCAAACGATTCCTCTTGGTTGTAGCTATCAATTGTCAGGTATGGTAGCTTCTCATACCACGAGACTTGTGGCCGCCACTAGCTTCTGATTGCATGTGGGAATTGTTTATTACTTACCTTCTTCTAGGTATACAACCTATTTTCTCTAGCGCTTCTAATTGGAAGCTCCCCTAAGCGGTTGCGTTTTGTTTTTCTGATACCCCTGTTTGTGTCGTTTGTCCTTCTTTTGGCACCATGCAATAGGTGGGTGGGATAATGTGTTCGCCCACCTTTAGCTTCTTACTCTCCCAATCGATTTTTGTTCAGGCTTGGGAAACCCAGGGCACTCCAAGTATGGCATTGGACCTGAACAAGTTCAGCCCAATAGTATTTATGGTGGTTGTGTATGTCCCCATCTCCATTGTACAATTGTTGTACATAGGTCTGGCCTTCTGTAGTGTTCTATCTGCCATACCCACCCTATTTATTCTTACTGGGAAGCTTCCCTCTAGTGTCGTTTGTAGGAATCCATTAGCCACATAATTATCAGTGGCCCCGGAATCCACTAGTATGTGCATTGGTCTTCCTCCAATATGTCCGTAGTAGATAAGTAAGCCTTGGTTGGATGTTGAGGCAGTATAGGCATGCCCACAGTACTCTTGTTCTTGCTCCTCTAGGTGTTGAGGGCTTCCCTTTGGTGATGGTGTAGGATTTTTGTGGCTTCCTAGTCTATCCCCTTTCCGTATGCCAAGACTTGGTCCACAGTTTTGGCGATATGCACGTACCCCTCGCACTGGTGACATTGAACCCCATGTGATTGGCCACCCTAGAGATTGTCCAACTTCATAGGGCTCGGTCTGACTTGTGGTGCTGGCCGTAGGATGTGTTGTGTCATAGACGCTTGTTGTTGGTTTCTTGAGGCTCTATGTATCCTAAAGAAATTGTTGTCAACCCGTAGCATGTGAGTCATTGCCTGTTGTAGGTTCTGAGGGATTGCTCTCTTAATGCTTAGTCTAGCTGTTGCTTTCAAGCCCCACTTTTGTCCAAGCATTCACCATTGCTTATTCCCATCAGATGGGTCTTTAGGTCTATAAACCTTTCCGTATAGTCTTCTACACTCGTGTGCTGGTTTAGCCTTTTCAATTTGTCTCGGGCCTTCTATTGCTCGTTGCTTGCTCCAAACTGACCCTATGCAATATTCACAAACTCCACCCATGTCTGTACGGCACCCTCTCCGTGAGTCTCCATCAGGTTTTGCCATCAAAGTGAGGTTGACCCTCGGAGGAGGCTGGCCACAAACTTGATGCAATACACATCATCTTGTACACTCAGCAAGTAGAGGTATTGTTTAATTTGGAACGCCCAATTTGTGAAGGTTCCTTGCCATACCCCCTCATACGTTGGTGGTTTGAGTGGCTTTGGTAGCACTAAACCTTGGTCGCCCAGTGAGCGGTCGAGTTTGGGTTTCAATCAGACTGGCTGTGGCGGTGATTGCTTTGTCCAACTGGCTCTTGATGTGCTTATTGGCCTCGTTTTGATGGGTCTCCATGTGCTGTGCTAATTGGTTCCATCGATCCCCTTGCACTTGCTTGATAGCCGCCTATAGGTGGCCTGGCAAAGCTCTGGTTGGTGTCGGGTATTGGCTTTGGGTATTGCCTGACTAACTCATTTTTTTGGTTTTGTGCACTTTCTGCCTTTTCTCTTCAAAGTAGTTGATCACTAACGCCTCCTGACGTCTATGCGTTCTTTCCTTGGGACTGCCCTCGAGGTTGGTCACTGGCCTGATGTCTTTGGACATCCGGCCTTCTTGCCCTTGGGGCACTTGTCTACTCTTGACATCTCGGATGTCCTAGCCATCTCGCCCTTGGGCTGGCCACACTGCTAGTGCTCTCTGACACCCAATGCTTCTTCTCGACTTTGCCCTCGAGGCAGGCCATATGGTTGTCGTCCTCGGGATGCTCCGCTCTCAATGCCCTCGGGGCGGTCTCACAGCCAACGCTCTCTATCGCTCAGCACTTCTCCAATCTCTGCCTCGGGGCTCAATACACGATTTACATCTTCAGGATATCCTGCCGTGCCGTCCTTAGGGTATATATTGCAGCTTCCATCTCCTTAACGTTTAGCCACCTCTAGTTGTGGGCCAGGCTCGCTTGAAGTGTTGCTTCGTTGTTGGCAACTTTGCTAGCTCCAAAACTAGGTTGTAAGGGGGCTCGGCCCCTTTGTGACCGACCGGGGCTTGGCCCGTCCATCCTATTCGACTCATGAGTCAGTCGAGAATAGGAGTGAGATGGAGAGATAGAGTTACGACAAGGTTTGGAGTGGTAATTTTGTATTACAATAGTAAGAGATGGGTAACGATATTTATAGCTGCCCGTAAGGCAACAATATGGCAGCCCAAGGGGTGCCGCCAGAAATTTGTTTCAAATTAAATGTTTTGTTCATGCTCTGTTCACCCGTTCGCTTCCCGTACCTAAGGTGAATCACCTTGGGGTCACCCAACGCCCCGTCTGACCCATTGGGCCCTAAGTCATACCACTCCCCTGACTATGACCTGGTTGTACCCGTATTGCCATATTCAATAACATGGCAGCTCCTTATAGCTCTTTTTCCCCTTCATGTTTTATTGCAAGCGAGCGAAGCGAGCGGAGCTTTATAGAGCAAAATCGCAATTTTGGCTGCCCGCCAACCGCTGATCGCCCACCGCCGACCGCCCACCGCGCATACCCTACCCCCTCCCCAGGCTTCCTGGTGCTGCGCGCACCGTGCGTGGGTGGTGCATGGCAGGGACGCTGATCGGCCACACGCCACCCCTTTTCGGGTTTCCTTGTGCCTCGTGCAGTGCATGGAATGGGCGCTGACCGCCCATTCACACCCTCCCCTGACTTTCCTGTGCCTCGCGTGGCACGCGTGCGGTGCGCGACGGCATGGGCGCTGATCACGCACTCATGCCCATCTGCGGGCTTCTTGCACCAGGGCACGGAGCATGGGCATGGCGCGGCGTGGGCGCCAACCTGCCTCCCACCGGCTTCCCCCAGGTTTCCTCTGCCATCGCACGCACCCTCCTGGCCAGGGCTTAGGCATGACTAGCCTGATGGGGATTTCTGTGCCATGCGCCGTGTGCGCATGGTCACTTTTTTGTGTTACATGTGCGGTTGCTATGCGGTTTGCATAACGTCTATGGTGAGCCTCCCAGGTGTTGTGTGATCTTGCATCAGCACGTGGTGCGCAGGTGGCACACGGCATGGACGCTGGCTAAGCCCACGCTGCACATCCCTTGGCTTCCTTGACCGGTGCGTGGCGCACGTGTGGCATAGCGTACGACATGGCTGCTGAGTGGCCACTCACGCACATTCCCCCCAGCTTCCTTGACCAACACCCGGTGTGTGGCATGGCCGTGGACCGCCCACTCACAGTCCATCCCCCCATGCTTCCTTGACTGGCGTGTGGTGCGCGGCCGCCATGCCATGGGCGGCATCCCGGTTGCCTCTGGCTTCCCCTGGGTTTTCTCCACCGGCGCCCACGGACAGGTGGGATTGCACATGACTAAAGGGGGGGGGTTCCCGGGACACATTTGGTGCCATGTGCCGTGTGCGCATGGTCACTTTTTTGCATTATGCGGGCGGTCGTTACGGCCTTTGCATTACAAAGCATTGGTGGAGAGGCCTGTGACAGGCGTTATGCATACCCTTGACCACGGACTGGGAATGGGGGGGTGGGGGGTGGGGGAGGGTCAGCGGGCTGCGTGAACCAGGAGGGGCTTGGGCAAGCGGTCGGCGGTGGCATTCCCATCGCCTACAGCCTTGGCTCGAGTTGCGTCTGGGAGGGGCGAGCGGAGTGGGATGTAGGGGTTTGGGGGGAGCCAATTCAAACGAATCTGTTCATGGCGATTGATGCAACCGGTCGCTTGTTGTGATGTTCATCTCGAGCAAGATACTGGCCGCTCTGGAGTGCCTCTTGGCCATAGACTGGAACGAGTGGCGTGGTTGTTTGTCTCTTTTTGTTCTTTTTTTTTGGGGGGGGGGAGGTAGGGGTTGGCAGACAGGGGAATGATCAAATTTGCAAATTGCGTCCGCGGCAATTGACCCAACGGGTCGATCGCCATGGTCGCACACTTCAAAGAGGCTTGACAGCCTCGCTGCAGTGCTTCAAGCTGCTTCCTTAGCCGCCGATTGGAAGTGCATGGTGTTGGGTGGTGGTGTTGTGGATGGGGTGGGGTGGGGGCGCAAAAGAAGGTCAAATTCTGTTTGTGGCGATCGACCCAATGGGACGATTGGTGTGACTTTTCACTTCAAAAAGGTGTGCTGACGTCCTTGGGTCAGTGGTTTGGAGTGCAGCTTTGGCACTCGCTCTTGCTCTTTAGAAAGTAGTTGTGTGTAGGTGGTTTGGGGTTTAGGGTGCCAACCTTGCAAGCTTTATGCGATTTGGCAGACGAATTGTAGTGAACTCATGTGTGTGCATATGTGCACTACTTGAGCGAGCATGGTTGCACAAGCAACGTACATTTTATTATTGTGTTATACACCAAGGGAGCTATTCTCCTCCCATCTACCCTATTTTGCGAGGTCCGTCGGTAGGCCGGCAAACCCTCCTCTTTTAGAGGTTTTAATATACAATATATTTAGTGTGCATTCCCTTCACAATTACTCTTTTATCCTTTGTGGGTCAGGTCCTAACCGTTAAGACACCAATATTTAAGGCTTTTCTTAGAAAAACCACTAGTGGATCTACGAAATGGCCCTGGAAATAATTGCCATAGGCAGTGCTTTATCAACACCCTTGTATTGGAGTTTTCCCATGGGCATTTATAAATGCCCATGGGTATAATTATACCCTTTTTGTTATACTTGGCTATCACCACTGGCCTTATGACTTAGAATATAACACTATTTCTTTGCTCTAGAAGGGCCGCCCCGACCCATTGAGGATAAGAGCATAACAGAACCATCCCCCGGGCAATAGAACCACTAGTTTGAGGTGCTCATATACATTAACACTGCATAAGAGGCAAGCTACCAACGCCATGTATATAAGAATAATGTACACTATCCTCTAATTTGTATATTAATAAGATTTGAACATTAGCCATTTGGTTTAGGAGAGGCCCAGTGAGGAGGTAGACATAGTAGGAGGGCCGTTGGGTACCTTAGGACGAGTGTTGATGCAAGGATAACACACGGGAATTACAGAAAGCCCAGGGAGGTGCACAAGATATGGGAAAATAAAAGGACATGGGTAGGGAGTACCAACGGGGTTATATAAAGTCCAAGACAATAATTGGCACAACAGTTAGAATACAATATATAAATGGAAACTTTTTACCTTGTCAAGTAACAAAACGTCTTGCGCAAAACCTCAACTTACTGCCGCCACAAATAGCTTGTGGGTCAGACCCCGGTTGGCCATGGAGGGGTTGCGCCCCTTTGCAACTAGATTGGTAACCGATTGAGGTAATTGCAAGGAGCCAGGTAGCCAAACAGCATCCAGAGGAGCTGTATGCATATTGTGTTATGCACATAAGCCTCATGTGGAGGACGCCCTACTATGGTCTTCTGTTGTGGGGGACGCCTTACCCAGGATACGGTAACAGTACCCGAACCGGACCTTACATTATTATATGATATGAGAGTAGGCCGGGGTGGTCCCGCCTAGGTCCTTGTAAGGAGCTAGGTGCTCAGCGAGGCGGGTCCATGGCTTAAAAAGGGCAGGCGCCCCACACTATTAACGTTGTATCAGACTACTGTTAAACCGGAATACCTGGCCGTGCGACCACTACTCGGTTGGAGTGCATGAAAAAGAACTCAACCAAAAAATGGTCACGTATGATAAGGCACTCGGTGCCTGTGGGTTGTGCCAACAAAGTGGCACAAAGCGAAACGAGATAAGGAGGGGGACTGAGGGGGAAGCCTAAGTAGCTGCCCCAACTCAGCCCCGCCAAAGCCCGCCAAACCCGAGGGCGCTAAGGTTGGTGGCACCTTGTAGTTTCATATTTTGACTGGCCCACAATACTAAGGGGGCCCAGAAATACCAAATGTTGGGGTTGAGTAAACCCCAGGTTTAAACTGTGCCGTGCAAATCCCCGACACAATCCACCAATCTATAAGGGGCGGTTCCCCTTTTTGGCCGGACGGGACATGGCCCATTTCCCCGTTCGAGTTGGGGCTGGTCGGTGGTGCGAGTGGGAGAGAGTTCAGTGCAATCTTTTGATTACAAGTCGATCCAATTTGTGTTTGTTTATATAGTTGCCCAAGGCGGCGACAAGACAGCCAAATGGTCATCAGCGGAGTGTCCCGGGCTTAGTTCAAATTCGTATTTCTGTCTCTCCGGGTCCACGTGTCTCACAGTTGAGTCATCTATTTGTCCCGTGTGAACTTCCTTTTCAATACCGGTCTCCCACGCCCGCGGGTCTGCCTCTAGTATGGACCCCATGTTGACTCAACACGGCGCCCTGTCCCGACCGGATATCCCTAACAAGACCCTATTGTATAACGCTCCCTTTGGTGTCCCTAATGTATAATGTTCCTCGCTTCTAATATACAGCTCCCATGGTTCTATTGTACATTGCTAAGGGCCCAGCCCTTACACCCTTCCCTCCTGTTGTGAGCGCCCCGCGAGCATGGTGTCACCCTCCCCGTGTGCAGTCAGTGCCTGTCCCTCGTTGCTATACCCGTGCCCAATCACCCCCCATCTCGGTTGTACATGCCAGGCCCACGGATGCAGATCCCACGGATCGTTGGCATCCGAACCCGAGGGGCTGGCGGGGGCCGTGTCTTCGGTAGCTTGGGTGGGGATCCTTGTCCAGTCGCCTCCCCAATGTGGTTGGATGACTCCCGCCCAGGGGTCATCCTCCGCCTTGGTGTAGTACCATTCGGGGGCCTCCTCTTCTCACCGTCGGTGCTCCTTGACCTCCGCCTCCACACGACATAGCCGCTTGGTATTGCTGGCTTGCTCCCAGCGCTTTTGTTGCCTGCTTGGTGATGGGACGTCCTCGGTCGCCATGCCCCCGGGATGCCTGTCAAACCGTGCCAGCTCCTGCCAGCAGACGGGGCTGTCCGGAATCGCCCAACTGTCCTCGGTGCTCCTGAATGTCCTCTTGCACGCCGTGGTCCTCCCGTGCAGCCCTGCCAGGTAGTTGGTCTGGCGGTCCATCGGTTGTGGCGGGCCTGGGTTCTTCGGCGCGGCAGGCAGGGTCCCTAGTGCTATGACAGTAAATAGAATAGTCACTATTCCGCCACTGTGGCGGATAGGGACACCAGTAATCCTATAAATAAGACGCGGGTCCACCGCCCAGTTTCTCGTTGTCGAGCGCCACCATAGGGAAGTACGGTGGTCATCCTGGATTCTCTTTCTGTCCCTTTTGCCCAATCCGGCGGGTCGGTCATGGCAGGCTGTTGTCTGACGTCCTGCCCTTGTGTTGACACACATCTTTCCACCAGCTTAGACCATCGCTTCTTCAGTATAACGCCTCGGTGGAGCCTTTTCCTTGCGCAGCATTTCTTCGAGTCGCTCATCGCATTCTGAGCGATGGCCCATATGTCGTTCAGTCCCAGTTGGTCTTCGTGCTCCTTGCTCCTTCGCAGCTCGTTGGTAGCCACTGGCACCTCATGTTTTATGGTCACATCCATCGTGGGAGGGGGCGGCAGCCCCTTTGCTTCTTCTACGGATGACGGGTCGTCAGAGTCGTCACTTTTATCGTCCGTCTCAGTTATTTCGTTTGCGGTGTCCTCATAGTATGTATTACTAGTCGTCAAGTCGTCACAGTCGTCAACGGTGTCCTGAGTGGGGGATTGGTTCTCCTGCCCCTCCATACAGCCCATTTGAAGTGGTTGTCGACCTTCAGGGTCATCTTCTCTACAGATCTTCTCTTAAGTTTCCTCTAAGTACCAACCCTCGCTTCTTGCATTGTACGGTAGTGGCAAGGTGATGTCCTGAGTGTCGGGAATTGGTTCCCATGGAGTCCCAATTATTGTGGGTTCCCGCGACTTGTTGTAGCTTCTTTCCCTTGTGTAGTTTGTTGTCTCCTCGTCTGTTGCTCCTTTGGTGTTTACACAATGAGTCGCCAACTCGTCCAGGACGTCCTGGCTTAATGCGTGACCTTTTGATTCCTTCACACTGAGTGCTTGGAGCCCTTGGTATTCAGGGTGGTATCCTTCTCGGTCATCTTCGGAGTAATCCAGGTAGTCCGTCCTTGTAGTTGGTCCTCGTGTTTCCTCGCAACTTCCTTGGCCAATGCCCTGACTGGAATATAGCCTTCGTGGGGTCCTTTGCAGTGACGTTTGGTATAGAGTTGCTACCGTCATTGGTCGTATGGCGTCTCGGCCTATAGTCATCTCGCGGGTGATCTAGTCGATCTTGGGCTCTGCTTCCTCCAGCCATGGCAGGCCCAGAATCAAATCGAAGGTACCCATTGGTACCTCCACCATAGTTATGGGCATCTCATGGCTCCCCATGACGAGTTTCAAACCATGACGTCTCACAGCGTCCTTAACTTTGCTCCCATCCATCAACGTGATGTCTAGGTCATTGGTCGTCACACGGCACCTTCGTTTGCTTTCTTCCGGTAGTATCCCTTTTGCCACAAAGTTACCCGTAGCCCCGGAATCCACCAGAGCTCGAATAGTTCGTTCTTCCAGCTTTCCGAAGTAGCTTGGCAGTTTTAGGGTGCTAGCACATTCTTCCCACATGTTCCCGTAGTACGGCTCAGACCCGTCTCCTTGTCGGTCTTGATGGCCTTCGATATTAGTCATGCTGTGACGCCTGACGTCCTGGCTGGTTGTAGAGCGCTCTCCAGGCCACGGCTTTATTGCAGATTCCTTCACAAAATATCCGTACCCCTTGCATTGGTGGCACTGGACTCTGGCAGGCCTTGTTCCTTGTAGGTTGTCCACTTCCATTAGCGTTGGTCTGACTCACGGCACTGGTCGAGGTAGGTTCCGTATGTTTGTCCCTGCGAATTGGTGTCGTGACATCCCGTTTACCCTAAATAGGATGTCGTCCACTTTCAGCGCATGATTCATGGCTTGTTGTAGGTTCTGGGGATTGGCTCTTACCACGTCGAGTCTCACTGCTGGTTTTAAGCCTCGTTTAAATCTGTCAAGGCATTCATCGTCACTAATTCCTTTGATACGTGTCTTTAGGTCTATGAACTTTGCCTTGTAGTCCTCGACATTGGTGCGCTGGTTCAGTCTAGCCAGCTCATCTTAGGCCTTTTGTCAATCGTTGGCGGCCCCAAACTGGCCTTCCACAATGTCGGTGAAGTCTTGCCACGTTCGGACAGCTCCTTCTCCATGTGATTCCACCAGATTCTGCCACCACAAAGCAGCTGACCCTCGGAACAGTCCGGCAGCGAACTCCACGCTGTACGCCTCGTTGCGTACGTTCATCAGACGCAAATATTGCCTGACTTCAGATGCCCATTGTGTGAAGGTTCCTTGGCGCGCTCCCTTGTGGGTTGGTGGCTTTGGTAGTTTGAGCATGGGCAAGCTGGGCCTTTCTCCAGTATTGCGGGTTCCGGTTCTGACCGTTGTTGCGGTTGCAACCATGGCCTCCTCCAGCTGGCTTTGCATTCGCTGTTGGGCCTCATTTGTTTGTGTCTCAAAGTGTCTCACCAACTGGTTCCACCGACTTCCTAGCGCTTGCTCTATTGCCGCTTGGAGTTGGTCGGGCGAGGATCCCTCCTGGCTCTGGGACGGACTTCGTACACTCCCGGCCTGGCTCATGTTGTCTAGGCCTCTTTTTCTTCCTCACAGTGCGACTCCTCAAGAAACGTCGCTTCGGACATCTTGGTCCCTTTGACATCCCTGAAGTCTATTTGCATCCTCCGGCCCGCTCTTGCAGTTGGCCACTTGGCTGACGTCTCCCTAACGTCCAGCTCTTCAGCGCCCTTGGGGCAACTATCCAGCCGTTGCTCTCCAGCACACAGCTTCTTCCTTTTTTGTTTCGCCCTCGGGGCAGGCCACGCAGCTCACGTCTTTGGACGCCCTGCCGTTCTTGCCCTCAGGGCCGGCCACTTCTGCTGACGCTCTCTGGCACCCAGCAGCTCTCCAGCTCTGTGTCTTGGAGCTCCACACGTAGCTGACGTCTTCGTGACGTCCCGTTGCTCGAATCGCTGGTTGCACATTCTCGTCCAGTTCCTTGGGAGTCCGCCGCTTCTTGGCCGTGGGTCAGGTCGTCTCGAGTGCCACTTTGATGTCGGCAGCTTTGCTGGATCCAAAACCACTTGTAAGGGGGCGGTTCCCCTTTTCGGCCGGACGGGACACGGCCTGTTTCTAGAGGTGGCCCCATCTGTCCGTCCCCAACAGAATTTGTTTGGCTCCGTTAAAATTCTGTACAATCGACAGAATTTATGAGGGAGCCACAGAGAAAAAAAGCGTTTTACAGAAACGGGTAGGGCCATACTGACGTCAGCATAGACAACTACAGAAATCCACACAGCCTTACAGAATGAAACCAAGTGTTACAGAATTCACGCCGCCGTCTACGGATGATAGGCACCCGCAACAGAACCGCTGACCGGACCACAAAGGTCGACAGAATTCCATAAAAAATCGATGGCAATCGCTGCCAGGAAGGGCCTGCACTTATGATTTATAGTATGCTGTGATGATGTGTTCTGTGTGTGTGCTGCCTCCAGCCAAGTACCGGCAGCGATCGCTGCCGGGAAGGGCCCGCACTTATGATTTATAGTACGCCGTGATAATGTGTTCTGTGTGTGTGCTGCCTCCAGCCAAGTACTGGCAGCGATCGCTGCCGGGAAGGGCCCGCACTTATGATTTATAGTATGCCGGGATGATGTGTTCTGTGTGGGTGCTGCCTCCAGCCAAGTACCGGCAGCGATCGCTGCTGGGAAGGGCCAGCACTTATGATTTATAGTTTGCCGGGATGATGTGTTCTGTGTGTGTGTTGCCTCCAGCCAAGTACCGGCAGCGATCGCTGCTGGGAAGGGCCAGCACTTATGATTTATAGTACGCCGTGATAATGTGTTCTGTGTGTGTGCTGCCTCCAGCCAAGTACTGGCAGCGATTCGATACGCCTCTATTCGCGACAAGCTTCCAGAATCTCAAAGTCCATGATGGATGGCAACGGAATGCCAGGAAAGGCAACGGAAAAAAAACATCTTTACAGAAATTGGTGGCTGCAAACACCCCCTTGACGGACAGCTCCAGAGCCAAAAAACTGGAAGCTGATGTGGCATGAGCGGCAACAGAAAACCGGCCCCGGCAAAACAACAGAAAAGTGACGGACGGATTTTTTGTCTTGAAAAAAAATACGGACAGAAAATAACAGAAAAAAAGCTGAGCGGCCACGTCTACCTGTTTCCCCGTTCGAGTCGGGGCTGGTCGGTGGTGTGGGTGGGAGAGAGTTCAGTGCAACCTTTTGCTTACAAGTCGATCCAGTTTGTGCTTGTTTATATAGTTGCCCAAGGGCGGCAACAAGGCAGCCGAATGGTCATCGGCGGAGTGTCCCGGGCTTAGTTCAAATTCATATTTCTGTCTCTCCGTGTCCCCGTGTCTCACAGTTGAGTCACCTATTTGTCCCGTGTGAACTTCCTTTTCAATACCCATCCCTAATAGGTCTCCCACGCCTGCGGGTCTGCCTCTAGTATGGACCCCGTGTTGACTCAACGTGGCGCGCTGTCCCAACCGGATATCCCTAACAAAAC
Source organism: Ostreobium quekettii (assembly GCA_905146915.1). Classification (NCBI taxonomy): domain Eukaryota; kingdom Viridiplantae; phylum Chlorophyta; class Ulvophyceae; order Bryopsidales; family Ostreobiaceae; genus Ostreobium; species Ostreobium quekettii. The sequence continues at coordinate 22,987 of CAJHUC010000182.1, forward strand.
CCTATTGTACAGCGCTCCCTTTGGTGTCCCTAATATACAATGTTCCTCGCTTTTAATATACAGCTCCCATGGTTTTATTGTACAGTGCTAAGGGCCCAACCCTTACACCATCATCGCCTTGGGCAAAACCCTACTAACAAGATAGCTAATTTCATTTCACAATTCATGGTACACTTCTTTTGCACCAATATTGTAACCTTTTATGCAATAAATCTAATGCACTGAATTTGTACATATGGGCCCCTTGCTAACTAACGTTGTTAGTGTAAGGTAGTGAGATCTCAATTTTCACATAGCGAACCCGTTTCTACCCGCACGTTGGTTATATTTCTTTGCTGGATTTTCTTTGAGGTTCTTCATCAAATGTAAGGATATTGATGTTGCTATCCGATCATATCAACTTCTGCCAATGTAAATTGCGCCCTTGTTCACCACACGGACGTTGCTTTAGGGCAATGGTCGCTATTGTGTGAGCCCATAGTTACCGACCAATATTTGAATCAATAACCGTCCTAGGAGAGAATTTCTGGTTGTAGAAGAAGAAGTATATAGATGGAAAGTGTTGTGGACGTATTTAGGGACTAGGCCGTTAGAGGCATTTTTCCTATGACTGTTACACAATTTTAGCAAATCACCTTTCCTATGGATTTTAGGGAGCTTCTTAGTTCCAATGTGCTTTGAAACCCCAAATCCGCTTAGAAATGGCGAAGATGCAGGCCTCTGGAAGCCTAGTGCTTTAAGTTAGTGGTATGGGTGCTAGTATTTAGGGAGCCGGGCGACGGATGGGTTGATTTGGGGTGAAATGGGGACATTTAGCCTGAACGTGCAGTGGCACACGTGTGACTATCTGATGTGACCTGGGTGGGCAACCCCAAATGTGGGGGACCCACAATTGTAGTGATCTTTCCTATGGCCCACGACCCTGTGTGCATCCCCGCCCTTGTGCCTCCCTCGTTCACAAAACGGTTGCCCGAGTTGAATCCCCGCTGATGCGTGATAATGAGTCTGCCACGCAGAGCACCCATGACTACACCAACAATGCCTGCAGTGATCTGCAGAGAGAGATCGGTGTTGTGACGTGGCTACTTGGGGTCAGGCAGTTATTGAGGTTTTCTGGAGTGGGAATTACGTAATTGGCCAAATTACCTTTTGGGAGTGTAGTTTAGAGCTTTCTGGTTCCAACGCGCTTTTAAACGCCCAAATCCGTTAAGAATTGACGAAGATATGGCCTCCTGAAGTCGTAGTACTTAGGGCCAGGGGGTCGGGTGTTAGACGCTTGGAATTAGAGGACAATGGGTCGATCGTAGGTGAACGGTGGATGGTGACGATGTGCCTGGACGCGCACTTGACTTGTCTTGTCTTGATGTGACAGCGATGGACCCGCGATCGGGCATCGCGCATGCGATATGTGCGCGCGTATGCTGTGAATCTGTGTAACACCTTTGGCCCACTCTCTGGCCTCCCGCGAGCCAGCGAACCACCGCCTCGCTGCGCCGCCACCTCTCGCCGACAGCAGGCCCCGGGGATCGATCCCCGTCGAGCATTGGGCCCACCGCGCGACCACCGATTCGACTGCCCCGGATACGCCCACCGTCCGAGGTGGAGAGAGCCGGCTAACCTCCAACAGCCGAGCCGCAGGGCAGGGCGACCCCCACGCCTCCGGAAACCAGCGGCCGCCGACGGGGCCGCAACAAATTGGTTTCGGAGCGCGAAGCCCGGAGCCGGGAGCTGAGCGAGAGGCGCAACAACCCAGAGTGACCACGCGGCCTGACAGGGCTGCAGATTCCAGAAGCCTCCAACACCCCAGGCAGCGGTCAGCACCTCCGCGGGTGCTGAATCGCCGTGCTGTGTGCCTGTGGGAGTTTGTTCAGGGAGCCTGAGGAGCTTTTCATTGGACGATTGGTGTTCGGGGATCGACGGTGCCGAGCGATCGCCAGATCCGCAGATTCGCCAGCGGATTCAGCAGCGGATTCAGTGCATGCGCCAGGCGCCCATCGTGTAGCCGAACACGCGAAGGCCAGTGCCCCTCAATTGGAAGATTTCGTCAACCTCAGGTGCCACCCGCTGTAGAATAGGGGTGAAGGTCCCGCTCTAGAAGGAGGGGACATCTGCTGCTTCACCTTATTTTGCAGGTACTGCAGGCGGGTCACCACCAGACCGCTCTGCCACGAGATTGGGGGCCTGATTAGGGGAAGGGGGAGGAGATTGAGCACGGCAGTAGGCAGGCCCAGTTGGGTCCAGAGTGCTACCTCCTAGAGGAGGCATCTCCCCTAGAACCGGTCAGAGGGTTAGGCCATTGCCCACCTGAGGTAGACAGGCCAGTCACCCTTTCGGAACCTTGGGTGGCTGAGTCTTCAAATATTAGACAGGCTGGGGGTGCCATAGGCCAACCCAGACCTCTTACAGCAGTCTCGTCCCAGGCAAGGGACACCTTCTTAGGTTGTTCGGCTGAAGCTGGGACTAAGTTTTCATTAGTAGCCATAGACGCACCCTCTGGAAAGTTACCAGGTGGACTGAGAGGTCACCCTGCAGAGTACTGGGGGTAACTGTGTGTGAAAGTGATTACTGAAAACCAGTAGAAGCAGGATAACTTAAGTTGGGAGGTAAAGGCTGCTTGGCTATTTGGGGATAGGATTCAGCGGATTTTCAGTAGCCCGAGATCAGGTCTACGCCGATTGACTTCGTTTCAGTACAGTTGATCATCGGATCAGTGTCGTGGGTGGGATCATGGCGGATCGTGATTTGATGGAGCTGAACGGCCATGATGGTGTGGAAGAAATCGACGGGACAGTGGAGACAGTCGTTGGAGCTGGACGTGTGGGAGTTATTGCTGCGACATACGAGGCGCGGCAACAGAGGATTTTGATTGCCGGGACCGAGCCGGGGGCAGTGGTTTTGGGAAACCCAGAGGGTGCCCTGGTCTCCAGGACCGAAGCTGCACAGGGGATGCAAAATCTCGAGCAGCGAGCTGCACAGGCGATAGCAGGGACTGCCGCCCAGACAGCACTAGAGGTGGCCATTCAAGATGCCATCCGCTTCGTTAAATCCGGTTCGTTAATTTTTATCAACTGTTCGTTAAATTCCGTTGCAAAAAAAGGGAGAAAAATTCAGAAAAAACGAAAAAAAAATCCAAAAAAATCGAAAAAAAACCCAAAAAATCACAACAACTGCGGCTAGTTAAAAATCTAGTATGCATAGGTTGAAATAAAATACAAACATGCTCTCTAATAGCGAATTCTATAAACTATAAGTATGAAAAAAATCCAAAAATCCGTTAATTTTTGGTTAATTTTTGTCTTTTTTCGTTATTTTCCGTTAATTAACGGATTAATTAACGGAATTAACCTCTGTCCGTTATTAACGGATCCGGGTGGCCACCTCTAGACAGCACATGCCATGAATGTGCTGGCTGATCAGACGGCATCAGCAGTGCAGCATACTGCCCAGACATCTCAGAGGGCAATTTCGCATTTGGAGGGTCAGACCAGGGAGGCATTTGGGCGGACTGAGACCGCTATGTCCACAATGCATAGAAATGTTTCCAGCAATGCTGACAGACTTGCTGAGCTGGAGAATGCATTGGGGCATGAGAGGCAGAGAAATGCAGAGACAGAATGGAGGCTGAGGAGGGAATAGGATGCGACTGTGGAGCGGCTTACTAGGCAGCTCCAGGACGCTCTATCCAGGATCGATCAGTTGTCCGCGGACCTGGCTATAGAGCGGTCGCAAAAGGATTCTCAGCCCCGTCAGTAGACTGTGCCTAGACCCCCAGAACCACCAGCAACAACTACATACAGTCGACCACCGCATTTGCAGTAGGAGCTGGAAATTGTTGCTGATGCTGGCGATCAGACGATGCCCCCTGCACAGGCCAGCCATGCTGCCCGTCCAGGACGACAGAGGTCTAGATCACACAGGTCGCGGCATGCACGTTCGCCCAGTTCTGACACGACATCATCAAGCGAGTCATCGGGGAGGCGTACTCATAAGGGATCTGGAATTTTTGACGTCCAAATAAAACCAAAGGACCCTCCAACCTTTTCGGGCAGGACGTCTGAAGACCCGGAGGTGTGGTTGGGTCAGGTGCCGAATTTTTTTCGTCTGGTCGGAGGATCGCCTGGGAAGCAAGTTGCATATGCTTCCACTCTGCTCCAGGGAACTGCACAGACCTAGTGGCAGAGAAAGCTGAAGGCATGGGAGGACCCCAAGGACATGTAGACCTTTGGAGAGCAGCTGATCAGCCGGTTTCAAAACACCAACAAGGCTGATTCTGCAATGGCTGCATTGATGAACATCAAGCAGAGGAAAGAGGAGTCTACACATGATTTCATCTGTAGGTTCGAGGCTGAGTTGGATAAGGTGGACACCTACGATGAATCATGGGTGTTGAAGATGTTCATCTGGGGCCTTCCCCAGGACCAGGCAGTACTTGTCTCACAGGGAAAGCCTAAGAGGCTGAGCCAGGCTTTCCAGCTGGCCAGGGACGCTGCATTGGCTGCCCAGATGTCGAGACGCCCAGGATCAAGTGGACGTGCAGAGGGCAGCAGTGGACAAAAGGGCCATGGACGAGGCCAAGGCAAGCAGCCAGGACAGCACAATGGACAAGGATCGACACCAGCTCCTAATGTTGTATACTACCAGGCTCAAAATAAA
>CAJHUC010000183.1:0-12948 GCA_905146915.1 Ostreobium quekettii
CCCGGTACCTTCACCAACCGTGGGCTCAATCAGCTGGTTCAGGTGACCCGAAACGCCCTGGTGTACTAAGCTAAGAGACAAAGCCATTGTAGCTAAACACGGCACGCCACACCCGTGTAGCCCAATGTCCCCACCGAATTGAGTAACGATTCTGGTTCAACCCTGGGGAGCCCATAGCCAGGGTGAACACGCTTCGCAAAGAATCCACAACAACCCGCCCCCAATGAGCCAGTACATGGGAGCCTTAGGAAAAACAGCAGGGGGACCTTGCCCACCCCAACTTGCCACAAAAAACACAGTGCAAGAGAGCCGTTCGTGCGTTCCCATTACTTCAATTAGAACTGCCCAAATGGGCTTCATTATGCCGCGCCAAAGGCGCATTCTCAGCCGCTCTCCCGACCCGGTGAGTCACCGGATCCGTCACCGGCGCAGCGCCCCGCGCCTCACGCCGCGGCGCTACCTCGCGGAGCTTGGCCGCCTTCCGCCCACCGCGCCGCCGCCTTGCTCCGCGAAAAGAGGCCCACTTAGTCGAAGCTCCACGGCGCCTTGGTCACCACGCGTCCGGGGTGGGTAATCGGCGGCAATCGCCACCCACCCGGAGGGTAGCCATGTGACCATGGCTTGCCCGGCCCTCCTCCCGCCTTCCCTTCAGCTCCACACCCGCCATCGGACGCCAAAACGGCGGTAGATCCTTGGAAACGCCACGCCCGCTCGCTCAGAGTGGCCGGGCCACTCGATTGGAGAAGTCGGTTTGGGAATCGGGGGGCCGAGTTGGGTGGGAGGGGTCCGCGATGGCGAAATCTGGCGCCGCCTTGGGCTCGGAAATCGGCGCCGATCGACACGGCGCGCACTCCACTTGGGGCTGCAAGCTCGAAAGACTTGCTTCTTCGGGGTTGTGCGCCTCGATCGCTCGTGGAGAGGGGGTGGCGGGGGCGGGAAGGGGGAGCACGAGATGGGTCCCGAGGGGTACCCGTCGCAGCTCCAAGCCGAACTGCGCGGTGTGGCGACCCTGCGTCCGGACAGTGGGGGCAGAAACACACCTCTACTCCGCGCGTAGACCGCGCAGCGCGAGCTGCGGCAGTACCCAACCTCCGGAGAGGCCACGCCTCCCTCCCCCCGCCCCCCGGGGAGGGGGGGGGGCGCGCGCGGGGGAGAAAGTGTGTGTGTGTGTGTGTGTGTGTGTGTGTGTGTGTGTGTGTGTGTGTGTGTGTGTGTGTGTGTGTGTGTGTGTGTGTGTGTGTGTGTGTGTGTGTGTGTGTGTGTGTGTGTGTGTGTGTGTGTGTGTGTGTGTGTGTGTGTGAAGATGTTACAAAGCACATGCATGCAGGGCTAAAATCCCCCCTTTCCTCACACAAACGGGAGCTGTGGGGGGAGCCCTGGGACAGCACAAGAAGGGTTCACCGTTCGTCGCAACGAGTGTCAAAATCTAGTGTCCAATTAACTTATCAAAGTGTCCAATCTTCAAGGCCAACCCAGCCACCAAAAAAGCCAGTATAAGAGAAATTCGCAGAAAGAGACCCCTCACCAGCAAAGAGCGAACACAATGCAAACCCAAGAAACCACACACCAAGAACCAAAACGATATCCAGAGGACAAAAAACCGAAAAGCACCCGAATTCCACAGTAAAGTACAGCAAGGCCCAAGTACCTAAGGTACAAGGGCCGACTCTGGGTAGAACTCCACCCAGGTCCCCTCCAGTAAAGCGAAAAGGCGGTAGCCCCGCTTCCAAACCACCCGGATCTGGGCCTCAAGGAACGCGTCGTACGCGCCCCTGAGTCGCCGTTTCCAATCCAGCTGCCCCGCGCTGAGGTCGTGGTACAGCCGGAGGGGCGCCCCGCTCTCCTCCACCCACTCAGTCAGCACGTCACTCAGTCCGTCCCCGTACAGCACTCCTTTTCCCTGCAACGCGGCCACTTTATCACATATCCGCTTAAAGCGGATGATGACGGGGCGGGGGCGCTCCGGCGCGTACCGCCCCACCCGCCACACGTCCGACAGCTCCACCGGCCCGTCCGCCGGGTCCACCAGCTCCGCCACCACCACCTCGACGCGCGCCAGGAGCTCCTCCGGCGTCTCGTCGTGGCAGTCCATGAGGCCGCGCAGGCAGCATTGCCAGCGCCGCAGCTCCCCTTGGAGCTCCAGCAGCTCGTCAATCCGGGCCGGCCGCGCCGATGCGGCAGCATGGGACCGGCGCCGCGCGGCGACCGGGTCGGTCATGGAGGCAGGCGGCCGGGCAGGTCGGCGGCGCCCAGCGCCGATCGCCCCCGCAGCGGCCGCATGGGCGGCAGGGTCAGCTTGGGAGGGCGCCGAGGAGGGAAGGAAAGGGGGGGCTTCAGCGCGGGGGCGCTTTCCCGCCGGCGAGATCAGCGGGGAGCCGCGGGAGCCGGAGGCGGGAGGTGCACCTGCCTCTCCAGAAAGACATCCGGGGTCGGGCGACCCACCCGAATCGCCAGGAAGAGCGGCGGGATGGGACGCGGGCATGGGGGCCTGGCCCCCGGAGGCGCTGGGCGCCATTACCCGGCCCAAGCGGCCGCGCCGCGCGGCGGAATCCGCCCGCACCGCAGCCTCCGCGCGCCCTTGAAGATCGGCCTTTAGGCGGGCCACAAGTTTCCTCTTTGTGTCGTTATTGTTGCCGGGCAGCCCGGCCTCATGGCACATCCGCAGCAGCTCCACCTTCGACGCCCCTTGAACGGCGGGCATCCGCCGATCGACAAAGGCGGCGGCGGCGGCGGCGGCGCGTTCTTGAGCATCAAGCGGCGGGTGGTGGGGGGGAACGAAAGCGGCCGAAGCCGCGCCCGTCCCACCCGCCAGGCCCACTGCCTGGGAGCCTCCAGCGGCGGTGGCAGCCTCAGGGTCCATGAGAAAACCAGCCGGGAAAGGGTTGGACCCGGGGGCCCAGAGACGCAGGTCGGACGCTGTGTGTGTGTGTGTGTGTGTGTGTGTGTGTGTGTGTGTGTGTGTGTGTGTGTGTGTGTGTGTGTGTGTGTGTGTGTGTGTGTTGAATTCCGGTTTGAAATTACATTGACCGAGCTCCGCGGCAGCTGAAGCCATGTGGAGCCATCTGAAACCGTGTTCTGTTCTTGATCACCAAAATGTCTGAATGATTCCCACTAACAGAACTCAAAACCGAGACGTGTGTGTGTGTGTGTGTGTGTGAGTGAAATTCCATTACAATAACGAGGCTTGGTATCCCCCTATTCAACCCCAACATAGAGGCTATGCAGGAGGGAGCCCCGGGACCCATGACAGAGACAACAACATGTCCAGATGTCTGTTCAGAGAAACACGTTCCTATGAAACTAGAGAAAAAGGGATGTCCAAACCCGGCTCGCCATCAAGATCCGAGCATTCCGCCGATTCCAAGGAAATAATCCATTCAGAGAAGAAACAAAAAGAAAGTCAACCAAAAACGAAGCCAGAAGTAACCAGAAAAAAACTCATTCAGTAGTATCCGCGGACTCCAGACACCAATATCTCGCGAGGAACATACTCCTTGTGGTGTAAACTACAGGGGGTAGTTAGTGTTTCTCTATATGGGAGCTGGGAAGTGGAATGGACTGTGGTTAAGGTATCTCATCGGAAAGTAGACTCTGTTGGGAGTCCACAGGTTTTTGAACCACCCCAATTGGCTTAGTGGTTGAGGAGATATGGCTAGTTGAATATCCAGTACTTTAGGGCCCTCTCCTGGACCGTATTGGGGGATGAGATACTATCGCTGGACATGATACGATACGGTGCGCTGCATTGTCACGTGACACGTGCTGGTGGCCGCCCCAAAAGGGTGACCACCAGACGCAGTACTGTAACCATTGTTTCCCCTGTCTCGCGCCTCCCAGCGGCTGCACCCGCGAGCCGCACGGCGCCGCGCACCCACTGCACGCACAGCCGCCCCGCGCCCGGCCATCCCTGCGGCCTGGGCCCACGCTGCGTACCCGAAGACACGAGCGCCCCGGAAAGCCCGCCGGCAATCCGGCGGAGGAGGCCCCGCGGCCTCATTGGGCGCCTCGGCGGGCGCCATCGCCCGCATCGAACCGAAAACCACGCCAGGTGGTTTCGGAGCCGGCGGGCGCGGACGGCGGAAGCGCGCCACGCGGCGCGAGAGAGCAAAGGGGGCCCCATCCCGTTGGAGGGGGGCTCCCATCCGGGAGATCGGAGGAAGATCGGCCGGCCAGGCACCCCGCGAGGGGCCTGAATCGGCCAGGAAGGAGTCCGCGCGCCAGGCCCCGTGGGGGGAGGCGCATGTTTTTGCTGTTTGTGCGAAGGATCCGGTTGTGCGCGGGGGGGAGCATTACCCCACGAGATCTCCACGGTTGGCGGCGGGGGGCGGTGCATTGCCGCGCATCCCGCGAGCTGTGACCGGCGGGGTGAAGCGCGGACCGGGGGCGACCGGCCCCGGCGGCGGGGAGGCGCAATCGGCCGCGTGGGCCATTGGATCCGGCGGCGGGGAGCGCCAGGACCCCGGAGGGGGCGGTGCAGGAACGAGCGGCGGCCCGACCCCGACGCGGACTGCGCAGGAGGTGACTGGACCCTGCCACCGCGTGACGTGACCGGGGGAAGCGGCGGGAAGCGACCCGCGCTGTGTACTGCCGACCAGGGGAACGCGGAATAGCGACCCGGTGGACGGGGGGCGGCGAGTAGCGACCCCTGGAGGGTCCTGTGGCCAGGGGGGCTGTGCAATAGCGACCCCTGGAGGGGGGTCTGACTGGGGGGCTGCCCAATAGCGACCCCTGCGTGTGAATGGGCAGTACTGTGCAGTGTTTGGACCATGGTGGAGCGGAGTTGCGACCCGGCAAGGCGAATGGCAGCTTCCTTGGAGATGTTGAGTGGGTACCCTTGACCCTCTCAACAAGTGGACGGCAGACAACAACCGACTGCAACATCCTTGGAGCAGCTGAGGAGGTACTCTTGACCTTCTCAGCAGGTGGACAACAACCAGCAGCAGACGACTTTTTCCTTGGAGCAGCTGAGGGGGTACTCTTGACCCTCTCAGCAGGTGGAGAGCAGCTTCGTGGAGTCTGGAGCTACCCCTACGTCCGCCCTACAACATATTGCGGAGTACGACAGCTCCCCAAGAGGCTCAATAGGGTGCCTGAACACCAGAGCCTGATCTACAGAGGCCAGTAGGGTGCCAGTGCACCAGGCCCAGGGCCCTCCGAGCGGGCCAGTGATAGTTTGGGGGCCGTCCCACTCCATTAGGGCACTTGGCCAAGAGGCCGGGGGGCGAAGGGCTGAGAGTCACGGACTGTACTTGACCAGCCTAGACAACTGTGAAGGGTTACAGGCCCGCCTGGTGGCAACAGTACCTTATCCAGAAAAAAGGCTGACCCCAGGTTGAAGCCGGCGGCCGCCCCACAGTTGTTAGGGGGGTGCCATTAGAAGTGGGTAGACGGGACACGGACCGGCTTGCACCTTACATAGCCCCCCAGGCGGCGGTCAGAGGGGGAGCTCTTGGTGCCTATTGCTCGCGACACAGGACGGTAGAAGAGTGGCCTATAGTGCTGCGCAGACACTTCTACTGTTCCTAGCCTAGACCAGTGCCCCCGAGCTGCCATCCGGGCGAGGTGTGGCGGAGGGGCTTCGAGCGGGTCGGAACGTGAGGCAGTTGTGTGGCCGTTCCCCGGGAAGTCCTCCCCAGGCAAGGGGGACAGGAAAGGTTCAGTTTCTGATCAACTGGTGGCATTCCCAGGGGTGTGGCAGGGAAGCCTCTCTTTAGAGGGGTGAGTAAAGTACTCTTTGAGTATTCTTAAATTCCTTGTTGCTAACCTAGGAAGAAACTGGTTGTAAAGAGCTGTTCTGGAACTGTTGTGGTGAAGCCACTTGGCACCTTGTTGGTTGGGGAAGTATAGTACCCACTGACTTGGAGACGTCATTTGGTGGATCCTAGGGCTTACTCTGAGCGATGTAGAGACTACGTACCAGGATAGCCCTGGTATTGGAGGCTTCCAAAAAGCCTTTGACTACGGTCTACGCTCAGTCTATTCAGTTCAGTCAGCACTATCAGTCTTCAGTCATCATCATCATTCTTTCAGCTGTTCTGTTGTATTTTGCTGGGATTATTGGGGATTCATCTTGCATTCATTATTTCACTTTGCATTCTGCTATTTTTGCGTGAGTGAGCAGCTATGGCGGATATATGGGATCCATTGGCATTTTTGTGGTCGGAGATGGAGGAGGCCATGGGTCCTGATGTTGTTCTCTCTGTGTCTCGCCCTGCAGCAGTGACTTGTACTGTGTCCGTATCCGAGGCAGCTGATGATGCACAGCTACGGCCTCAGTCCCCTCTACATGCTGGTATTTTATCCATGGAGCAGCACGTAGATCGTATTGTATCGGGGACAGGAGCATGTACGAGTAGACAGCCGTACTCGCCACATATGCGGAGTCAGTGGACGTTCACTCAGCCGCACAGACAGACGTTGCCTGACCACACAGCCTCGCCTTATGCGGGTCATCTTAGACCGCGTAAGCCCCCAGTATTCATGGGAGATCGAGGGCAGGACTTTGTGTCCTGGCTCAGAACAGTAGAAGACTACTTGGATGCCGTTCCTTGTTCTGAGCAGCAGGCGATCGTCTTCGTCATTTTATTATTGGCGGGTACTGCTAGAGAGTGGTGGGACGCAGAGTGTATCTCGCGTAGAGAGGAGAGGCCAGAGTCACTTGAGGAGCTAAAGGGGTTGTTGAGGGCGCGTTTTGAGTCCCCTATTCGGGAGAGTCGCGCCAGAACCAAACTCCTCAAGTTATCACAGAAGAAGGGGGAAGATGCGTGCACATACATGGCACGAACCAGATCCATATGGCACCGGGTACCAGGAATACACGAGCAGACGGTTCTGCACATGTGGATCTCCGGTTTGAGGGAGCCTTATCGTTTTGAGGCTATGAAGACCGCCCCGAAGACTCTAGCCGAAGCGGAATTACTGGTCGCATGCATGGAAGATGTGCTCAGTGGCAAGGCTGAGAGTGGCCAACAGAATAAAAGGAACAAACGAGGCAAACATGCAGGAAATACCAGCAAAATTTTGAGAACACCACCAAAAGCTCAAAATAGAAGGAGGTGTACCCAGGGATCTCATAGTGGGCATGGGCATGCTGGACAACCTCGCCCCTCTCTACCGACTGACCCATGTTTCCACCCGGGGAATCAGTCTAGAGAGTCTGGACACCGTGGACGAGGGAGGATTCAGAGGAAGCCCAAGGTGGTTGTGATGGCCACCAGCAAAGAACTGAGGAAAATGGCCGATCAGATGGATCGGGAGGCGGAACAGCAATCCGCCATGTCGGATGGACGTTTCCCCGCAGCATCGGCAGGGAGACTGACTGGTCTTCGCTCTGGCCAGTCAGGAAAGCGTCCGGGACATCTGGTCCAGTCTTGCCAGAGAGGATGGACCATCTGTGCTGTGTTTCCCAGCAAGTGGCAGCAAAGGCGCCAAAAGAGGTCGAGGAAGTGGAGGCGCAGGGTGGAAAGAAGGCGACGTCGCCGTACACGCCAAGCTGAGGAAAACAATGCTTCCAAGGGGCAAGATGGGGCACCTGAAAAGGTGCAGGAATCCCTATCAGAATTGGTGGGGGTCCCCAAGTGCCTGGTTGAGAGGACGGAAGCATCTGTGGATCCCACTGCTGCGAGGAAGTCAAACTCGAGGACCACAGGCAAGGATCACCTGCTCCTCGTCCTGAGCGTGGTGATAAACGACACACGTGTGTCAGCATTGGTGGATTCGGGTGCCACTCGGTCATTTGTGAGTGAGCACTTGCAAACCCGACCACCATTATCTTTCATTGATGCATATTCCTCGCTGGAATTGGCAAATGGCGAGACTGTCGTCTCGACAGGAATTGCACCGAACGTGCTGCTATGCATCGGGTCAACGGTCAGCAGGGTGTCTTTGACAGCGGTGCCTATGATGGAGGGCATCCAAGTCATCCTCGGTCGGGACTGGTTGGATACCGTTAATCCACTGGTCGATTGGAGGACAAATTCCCTGGTTCTGAGAAATGGGGACAAATTGGAGGTTATCTAGGGAATGAAGACATCTGAATCTACTTCATGCAAAATTGTTGACCGTGGCTTAACCGGTCTTCAGCACGCATTCCACTCTCTCGGAAATGATTCTGCTCCAAATCCTGATGGAAAATGGGGTGAACAACTTGCCCGGTTGAGTTCCCCGTCGTTTTGGGAACCAACTCCTACGGTGAATCAATGGGCGCAACTGCCAGGCCGTCAATCATCGACCAGGCAGGACTCACCGAGGGCGGTTGAGTCTCCCCAGGGGGAGGTAGCAGAGAATTTTTCGCCAAATGAAACTCCAAATGTGAGTGAAACCTCGAGGGACAAATCCAATGGCGTGCACAGGAGGAAAGTCAAGGTGGATAGACGTGTTGTCAGCCAACCTGTTCGCCCCAAAATCGACTTTATGTCAATGAGGCAGGCGGCAAAGAGGGCGAACAAAAGCGATCAACCCATGTTCCTGTGTCTGTTGCAGCCAACAGAACTGCCTAAGGACAAAAGAGGCAAATCAAAGGTCAAAGTTGGTGCTACCAAAGGCCGTACTGAGGGAGAGAGACGCCGGTTGATGAAGGAAACCGGTCCAGTGAAAACAGAGGTGCCGATTGAGGAAGTTATCCGAAAGAAAGTGAAAGAGGCCGACCCAGCTGTACGGGAAGAACTCAAAGGAATTTTGGAAGAGTACAAAGAAGTTTTCCCGGACAAGCTGCCATACGGGCCACCCCCGAAGAGAATCGTTGATCATGAAATTGATACGGCGCCAGGGGAGACGCCACCTCACAAAAGCCCATACAGGCTGAGTGTGGCAGAGCTAGATGAGCTCAAGCGCCAAATCAATAACTTACTGGATCAGGGGTGGATTCGGCCCAGCACCAGCCCGTACGGAGCGCCAGTGCTATTCATCCCCAAGAAGGATGGCAAGTGGCGACTCTGCATTGATTATAGGGCATTGAACAAGATAACTACCAAAAATCGATACCCTCTCCCGAAGGTTGAGGAACTCATGGACCGACTGCACGGGGCGCAGTATTTCACGAAGATAGATCTGTCCTCTGGGTATCACCAGATCAGGGTGAAAGAGGCAGATATTCACAAGACTGCCTTCGTGTCCAGATACGGTTCATTCGAGTATACGGTCATGCCCTTTGGGCTCTGCAATGCGCCAGCTACCTTTCAGCGGATCATGAATCATCTGCTGAGAGATGGCCTTGATCAATTCGTGCTAGTCTTCCTGGATGACATTTTGATATACAGTCGTACCAAGGAGGAACATTTGAAGCACATCAAGACAGTTTTGGACAGACTCCGGTCGGAGAAGTTCTTTGGGCGACTACCAAAATGTGACTTCTTCAGAACTGAGGTCGAGTACCTTGGCTTCGATGTTGGGAAGGACGGCATCAAACCGTCTTTATCAAAAGTCAAGGCGATTTTGGATTGGCCGACGCCCGAGTCCGTCACGGACGTTAGGTCATTCTTGGGATTGTGCAGCTTCTACAGGAAGTTCATTCGTTGGTTCAGTGAAATAGCTGCACCCTTGACTGACCTAACCAAAAAGGATAAGCCTTGGGTTTGGGGTGACCAGGAGGAGAAAGCATTCAATGGGCTAAAGAAGGCTATGGTCACCGCCCCAGTACTACAGCTCCCCGACTTTGAGCGCGAATTCACCGTCACAACAGATGCATCAGAAGTGTCGGTAGGCGCAATCTTGCAGCAGGACTTCGGCTCAGGATTACAGCCAATCTGCTATGAGAGCCGCAAGCTGAATCCCGCTGAAACAAGATATGGGGCATATGAACGGGAGCTGTTGGGAATCGTTTGGGCAGTGGGGAAGTGGCGGCATTACCTTGCCAGCCGTCATTTCACCATCCAGACAGACCACGACTCATTGAAGAACCTACCAAATCAACCCGCTGTGAATAGGAGGATTTGGAAGTGGGTTCAGGTTCTTCAGGGGTATGATTGTGACCTGGTTCACATACCAGGCAAGAAAAACCCTGCAGATTTTCTCACCCGGAGAAGTCTCAAGGACGTTAAAGAAATGGTACACGTCCGGGAGGAGGAAGAGTCGTTGGTCAAAAGGCTATTATTGGGAGAAGACAAGTCTGACGATGGCATTCAAAAGAAATTGGATCAGATTTTTGCAAAGACGCGTCCGGAGGTGACCCCAGTTTCGGGTCAGGAGGAAAGTTCGGGACCATCAATTTTGGTCGCCCGGTCCCGAATTTCATTGGCGAGAGATATGAGAGAGGGGATTAAAAGGGGACTTTATCAAGACACTCGCTGGGCTGACATTCTATCCCAACTGGAATCAGCCCAGGGCAGCGACGTTACTATTGGTGATCAAACCTACCGGCTGTCAGGTGGATTACTGGAGATGAGGGACAGCGACAAGCACCGAAGGACACAGTGGCGGCTAGTGGTGCCAGATGTGCCAGACATCAAAAAGCAAATTCTAAGGGAGTTACATGAAATCCCTTACTCAGGCCATCTTGACTACCACAAGACATTGAAAAATATACAGTGTTCTTTCTATTGGCCCGAGCACACCCTAGACATTCATGACTTTGTCATGGGGTGCCCAGTGTGCCAACAAGAGAAAGCCGTCCACCGTGTGCCAGCTGGACTTTTACAGCCTCTCAAACTCCCAGAACAGAAGTGGGCAGACGTCAGCATGGACTACATAATGGGGTTGCCTAAATCAGAGGCAGGGAACGATGGAATTCTCACCATCGTAGATAGGGCCACAAAGATGGTGCACCTTGCACCAGTCAAGCAGACTATTACGGCTGCTGATACTGCCCGAGTCTACTGGAATTCAGTGGGAAAATTGCATGGGATTCCTCGTTCCATCGTGAGTGACAGAGACCCCCGCTTTGTGTCCAAGTTCTGGCGGGAGCTGTGGAATATTCTGGGAAGCACCTTGAGGATGTCCAGTGCCTACCACCCTCAGACGGATGGCCAAACTGAGGCAATGAACAGGGTGGTAGAGATGGTGCTGCGCTGTACACTGCATGCCGGGCAGGAAGGTTCGAACTGGGAGCGACTGTTATCCACCGTAGAGTTCGTCATCAACAACAGTCCAACGCAGGCCACCGGGTACACGCCATTCTATCTGAATTATGGTTTCTATCCGTGTACTCCGATGGACCTTATCCGCGACAGTGACTCCACTTTGATTGAAGGAGTCAACCAATTTGTGGAGCGGATGAAAAGGAACTTCTCTACAGCGGTTCAATTTCTGCATCGGGCTCAGGACAGAATGAGGATGCAAGCCGACCAGAAGAGAAGGGAACAGAGGTTTAGTAGTGGGGATCAGGTGCTGCTCTCGACAGAGCACTTGAAAATGAAAAATGCACCGATCCGGAAGCTGAAGAAGCGGTTCGTTGGGCCATTCTTTGTTGTCCGTCGGGTGGGACAAGTGGCCTACGAGCTCGACTTACCAGAAAAATGGAAGATCCACAATATCTTCCACGTCAGCTTGCTGCGCCCGTTTAGGACGAGTACTTGGACGCAGCCCACTACATCTGGTCAGGTGGAGGAGTTGGAGCCCGAGGAGGATGAGCCGTATGAGATCGAGAAGTTACTGCGTTGGCGGTGGACCGGCCCCAGTTCCAAGAGGCAAAAGGAGTTTTTGGTGTTGTGGAAGGATTATTCACTCGATGATGCCTCTTGGACGCCAGAAGAGAACTTCACTTACCCAGAAGAATTGAAGAAGATGATTAAGAGGGACAAACCAGTAGAGGATAATTAGGTCCACTGGTTCGCCGAACGTTTCGAGGGCGAAACTACCCCAAGGGGGAAGTACTGTGGTGTAAACTATAGGGGGTAGTTAATGTTTCTCTATATGGGAGCTGGGAAGTGGAGTGTACAGTGATTATGTTATCTCAGGTGAAAGTAGACTCTGTTAGGAGTCCATAGGTTTTTGAACCACCCCAATTGGCTTAGTGGTTGAGGAGATATGGCTAGTTGAATATCCAATACTTTAGGGCCCTCTCCTGGACCGTATTGGGGGATGAGATACTATCGCTGGACATGATACGATACGATGCGCTGCATTGTCACGTGACACGCGCTGGTGGCCGCCCCAAAAGGGTGACCGCCAGACGCAGTACTGTAACCGTTGTTTCCCCTGCCTCGCGCCTCCTAGCGGCTGCACCCGCGAGCCGCACGGCGCCGCGCACCCACCGCGCGCACAGCCGCCCCGCGCCCGGCCATCCCTGCGGCCTGGGCCCACGCTGCGTACCCGAAGACACGAGCGCCCCGGAAAGCCCACCGGCAATCCGGCGGAGGAGGCCCCGCAGCCTCATTGGGCGCCTCGGCGGGCGCCATCGCCCGCATCGAACCGAAAACCACGCCACTCCTCCCAGGTTCCGTGAGTGTAGGCCATGAGCCGGTAGCCGTTCCTCCAAATCACTTGGGTGCCCTGTTCCTTGAAGAAATCGTAGGACGGACGGAGTAGGACCTTCCATCAAAGTTGGAGTGAGGACAGGTCGTGGTACACCCTGAAGTTCAGGGGGGCAGCTGTCCGAATAAAGGAGTTTCTTAGACCTCAAGACCCTGACCTTCTCTGCCAGGTCATTAAAAGCGATAATGACCGGGCGCGCGCGCGTTGATGAGAAGCGGCCGGCCTGGAAGCAATTCCGGACGCGGACCGGACCGCCGGCGAGCTCCGCCAGCGCGCGGGAGACCTTCGTCTCCAGGTCATGCTGTGTCTCTTGCTCGGCGTCCACGAGGCCGCGAAGGCACACGTTGAGGCGGCGTAGCTCCGCCTGAATTGCCAGAATTTCATCGAGTCTGGCCGGCCGGACGGAGGCGCCATATTGGGACATGCGCCGCGCGTCGAGCTGCGCGTGGTACATGCCCGATTGGCGCCGGCGCCAAGTCGGGGGCGCGTCAAGGTCGGGGAGGCCGCCGTCCGGCTTGGGGGCCGGGCGCTTGGAGGGGC
>CAJHUC010000185.1:0-18385 GCA_905146915.1 Ostreobium quekettii
CGCCTTTCGATAGTGTTTAGGAAACATAACGGGCACATCAAGATTGTATGTCTCAGATTTGTACCCCAAAAGAAAAAAAGACCCCCACAGAGAATGAAGTGTTTGCCAGGTAGAAATCCGCAAAAGAACGAACCTCCAGGTCCCCAAACGCCATCGAACATCCCACTTCGAGGAAAAAAGACAAACTCCCACCGCCTCAAATTGGCAATCTCACATAACTCAATAGGATCTCAATATGAAAGGCGGGGTGGTCCCAATCCACGTCATGCTGCCACTCGCCATATGCCACCCAAATTCCGACTACCTAAGTTCAAGTCATTGCAAGGCTGAAGGGGGTACTTGCCAAGTAGCAACTACCTGGGGGGCTCACTAGGTGGCCAAACCCAATGGGCCCATTCCCCCATGGCTTCTCTTACTCGGTGTCCGTTCCGTCGTGGGGGACCCTGGCTGCCAATCGCGCCCTCACCGGCCGTGGGCTCAATCAGCCGGATATGGACTAAAGGACATGGGGTGGGCAGGCCCACATCCGCAGTCAGTCGGCGCCCTGCTGTACTAAGACACACTATGAGCTACCCGGGAAGCCACAACCGTGCAGCTAGTGCATTCACCAAGTGCGAGTCGTTCGAGCCTGGTTTGATACGGGCAGCCAAAACCGCACCAAACACACCTCGCATCAACACCCACAACTCCCCTCCCCCAAGCAATCAAAAATATGAGCAACACACAGAAAGCACACAGGGGGAAACCTTGCCCACCCCCAACTCGACCACACACTAGTGCAAGAGAGCGCCTCAACTCAGAAATTTCAATTTTCTTAATTGCCCAAATGGGCATCCATTTCTCGGGCGCCAAAGCGCCTCACGTAAGCGGCTCTCCCGTACCGGCGAATCACCAGTCCCGTCACCGGCGCACCCCCTCGCCACACGCCGCGGCGCGAGCGTGGGGAGCTTGGCCGCCGACCTCCCACCGCCCACAACCGTGCTCCACGACCAAAGGCCCTTTGGGCCGAAACTCCACGCCGTTGGGCCCCTCTCGAGTCTAGGATCGGGCCGCGAAGTCAATCGCCGCCCGCCCAGATTGGGCGACATGTTGCCATGTCGATCCCAACTCGCTCTCCCCCACTCCCGCCTCCGATCTTCGGCTTCGAACGCCGCGCCTGCGGCTGCTCCTCATGGACGACACGCCCGCCCGCTTGGGGGGACCGGGCCGCTCGATCGGCTCATTAGGATCTCGATTTTCGGAGGACAAAAGAAGGGGTCCGCGAGGCTGCGATGGGGTGCTCTCAATCGGCGAAGATCGGTTGGAATCGTGCGCCGATCGAAGCGGCGCTCCCTCAACTCAGAGTAGAGGCCTTGGAGGCCTCGTTTCCTCATGCTTGGGCGCCTCGGTCGCTGAAGGAGACGGGCGGGCGGCGTCGGAAGGCGGGGGAGGCGCGGGATTGCCCAAAAAGGGGGCGCCCGCGCAACTCCCGTCCAAACTGCGCACTAAGACGCCACTGTGCGGTCTGGAGGGGTTGGGAACACCGATTCCTGGCGCCGCAGACCGCGCAGCGCGAGCTGCAACGGCTCCCAAACCTCCGGAGAGGCCCCCCCCCCTCGGGGGGGCAGGGGCGGCGCGGGGAAAAGATGTGTGTGTGTGTGTGTGTGTGTGTGTGTGTGTGTGTGTGTGTGTGTGTGTGTGTGTGTGTGTGTGTGTGTGTGTGTGTGTGTGTGTGTGTGTGTGTGTGTGTGTGTGTTGTTGTTGTTGAAATCCGGTTTAATTACATTAACCGAGCTCCGCGGCATCTGAGGCCATGTGGAGCCATTGTGTGTGTGTGTGTGTGTGTGTGTGTGTGTGTGTGTGTGTGTGTGTGTGTGTGTGTGTGTGTGTGTGTGTGTGTGTGTGTGTGTGTGTGTGTGTTTTTGCAAAAGTGTTATTTGATCCTTTTTTCGCTAGTGAGCCTGTATGCAATCAAACTAGTCGGGGGGTTCCAGACGTCCAGGGCATCAGAGTGCATAAGCGTTCCTTGGACATCCAAGGTCTGGAACATCCTGAAAGCTTCGATAGCCTTGAACGCTCTTCGAGGCTGCTCAAACATTGCCGTTTCTCGCTCGGACGCTCCCAGGCTCGTCTAAGGCGCTCCAAGACCTGCCGGACGCTCTCTTTCCCTTGGTGTGTTTGCCCAGATGCAGTTTGCCAAAGTTTGCCGATTGTTGCCACTTGGGAGCCAAAAACGATAATTGGGGCAAGCAAGTTTGATTTCTCTTGGATGAAGACAATGAGTCGATTGTTTTCTAGAACCTTTGTTATTTAGACGACCATGATGTTTGATGTATGGTGCAAAGCCCTTCGCTAGACCTATTCAGGTTGTAACTGCATGACATTGTACAACGTACTTTTTGCCAAGCTACCACTTGATGCACATCAATCTAAGCAATCATGGGGGCGTTCCGTCCTCTGTAGAGGATACATTGCTGAACATGGATGTGCAATGTTGTGCGGAACGTGTTCGATGTCATGCAGTAGTGCGCAGTGCAATAGTGCGTTGTGTGCAACGTACTGAGCAATGTTGTACGATGACATGATGTAGTTGCAACCTGAATATATCTGGTGAAGGCCTTTGCAACATATGACAAAGGTTTCCCGCCTTTGTGAGACTCCCGGGGAGAATCGAATGGGTGTCGCAATGAAGCATAAGTGTATCCTGGCGACGAAAACTGGCCACAGGACATGGGGCATGCAAGCAAATGTTGATGCGAGTAATACCTGATGTGCAATATTGGGAGAACATGGCCACTAAATAGCTCATGCTAGTCAACACGCCGTGTTGATACAAGTGAAACAATGTGCACAACATATTATCGAGTAGCAGCAAATGCGCAGTAGTTATCAGATATGTTTGGATCTGCTATGTAGTGGAAAATATGCTAAGCAACTCTGGTTGACTTGTGCACATGCAAGCGTGCTCCATGTTGCTAGGAACCACAGCTAGTGCGGCAACATTCCTTAATCAGCTTGTGCAAGGTCTGGCCTGAATCGCAGCATTGAGCATGTAAGTGGTTCAGAGCATAGCAAAAATATTGCTCTGTCAAGAACAAGGTCGATGCCGCTGTCCACTCCCTTACTTGCAGGGGTGCCGTGAGTGACACGGCGGAGGCAAATGAGACAGAGGTAGAAAGGCCACAAACAAGCAGCCCATTAATTTTTGACTCAACCAGCAGCACAATGGACAGCCTGGCCTTGTGGGAGCAGCCTGGAAACCGAGTGCACCTTGTTACAATAGGAACTAGAACATTACTGCCTTCTTGCCAACCCAACAGTCTGTCTCCTTGCCATCTTGCGAAGCCAGCTATAACTGCATGCCAAAGACCTGCATGGCATGACGCAACGCACTCTCAGTTGGGGGTGACATTTCCACAACGACTGGCACTCATAGCAGACACAGTACTGGCGAGGCTCAAGGATATTTCACAACCAACTATACCCCCCACCCATCCACACACACCCACACCCACACACCCACACACACACCTACAAAGAGTTAGGCTGCACATCTCAGAAGGGAGCTGCACATTCTAGACATGGAATAGGATATGGGGAGCCCCATATTCTGGATATTGAATATGATTTGGGTGCCCACATACGAGATATCGTCATATCCCGGGTATGTATATCTAGGATATGCAACTTTTTGCCACTACAATGTACATGTTTGAACTTGATACCATGAAGAAGAGCCCCGTTGCTCATTATTATATTTCAAAACTCTCTTGGAGAGCAGCCTACCAGATAGCTACACCCAACCATGTGTAGGCAGAAATTGCATCGGCCCCCTGGACACATGAACCTCATGGGACTTTAAGATCGACCAGCCAATCAAAGTGCATTGAACACCAACTGCCTCGCACGATCAAAAGAAGGATCCCTCTATTGTGGAATGCATGCAAACCACAATGGGCAGCATTTTATCCAGGCATGCATTGAATGCATGCAGAATATTGCCAGAATTCGGCAAATTAAGGGCACAAGGCACCACTAAGAGCAAAGGAGAAGCTGCCATTAAGATCCAACGAGACCACAACAAGGGTAGAACAAGGCAGCACTGCAATGTAGAATGCGCCACACACCACCGCTTACCGCATGCCACCTGTCGTTGGTGCTGCCACCTCTAGCATGGATGCCACTGGGTGTCTCCCTCTACTGCAGGAAGGCTGCGCCCTGATTTGACCTTTCTCTGGGCCAGCAGCAACTGCCCTCTAGAAGATACTTAACATATCGAACACAACCGACATGCAGCTATTACAATCTGCGATGGGTTGGCAAAGTCAACCATGTGTGCCAATATTGAAGGCTTTAATGCAAGGCATACAATGTGCTCATTAATGGAATGCATGATCTCTCCAAAACTCTACAAAATCAATGCACTTGGAAACATTCCATGGATGGGCATCCAAAAATGTCACCCAAACGCAATTCCCTATGAAGCAATACTTTCTAACATCCAGAGCAATAATGAGGTACAAATGTCTGTTGTGCGGCAAGTTAATTGAGAGGCAATGACTCACCATGGTGGGACTCAATTGTACAAGATAGGGAACACGCCACCACTTCGTCAAGCTTTACCAAAGCTTCCAAGTATCAAGTATTACTACAAATGCCAATATTGAAAGTTGTTACTACTTGACTGATTTACAACAACACTTCTGCTAGGGGCAAACGAAATTTCCAATAGTGTGCCACAATCTGTTTGAGATTGTCAGATATGAGTGAACGCAATAAATATTACATTTTGTCATCGGCGTACATTAAGTAGAAGCAAACATGATGCTATATCACAAAATCCCACTACACTTGTAGATACTATGTGCAATGCAAAAATTGTTGGACTCTAGTTTATATCCAAGAGAAAACCACCATAGCGGCTACCATTACAAACATCAAACAAACTGCAACTCCCAAAGTATTAGTCAGATACTTTGCATCCAATGTTCTTGGATTGATTCACATATCAAGTTTGGGATATCCATGCACTGTTGTACTTAACAACTCATGGATGTCTTGTCAACACCTTAATTTAACAATCCAAAACTTGTCCAAACTTCAATGGAATGCCAAACAAGGAGACAATCAGAGTGCCAACATCAATATTGATAATGCATCAAGCAATGGACTAGTAGAACGAATCGTCCAGAAGTGCAAATGTTTCAAGCGTGGGCGTGTTGGTACAATGGCAAGTCATGGTGCACCCGGTAGCCTCACTCCAACTCACAACCAAGTCTGAATTCTTGGCATCCATGCTAAGGATTGGGCTCTCATCGCCAAACAAAATGATTCTATGAGCACACATGTGGCCATATTCAGTGCAACGAAATCCATAGCCATGTAAAAACCAATTGATTTGCAAGATCAAGAGCAGCAAGCAATGGAGGAGGTGAAGAACTATGGGAAGGACTATTTCAATGTGATGTTTGTTGGATGATTATTATCTTCAAAGCTGAGCAAGTGATGCAGCCACAGATATCACAACTGCTGGCAAATAGTGTTTCTCAAATAACAAACGGGCCATGTGTCGGTGGCATATGAGACAAAAAGTAAAGAAACACATATGGGTGGGGTCTATCCAAAAGGTCCATGATCTAAATCTCCAAGGCATCGATATCTTGCACCTTATAGCAATACAAACGAAATTTGATACTCATGTGGCCTTGTTAGGGGGTATTTTATAGAGATTTAAAAAAGAGAAATTAAAATTGGTATTCGGCTATTTATGGACTACGTTTGGAAGTAGCGGATCGACAATCCTAAGAATAGTTTTAGAAACACAAATTGTTTGATTGAATCGACCAACAGATGGATCGGGGTTTAATTTGTGTGATTTGATTTTTTTTATAAGGACGTATTCTGCCATTGCTTGAAAGTTGTTTGCGAATTTTAGTAGCCAAATTCTATTTCTGAATGTGCACGCCCACAACAATACTAATTGAGATAGCATAGAAAATGAGCTCCCTCCACTTCCCCTCTTCCCAGTGCCATGCCAGCACATCCCAAGTCTCCCCCACCCCTAGGTTCTGCTTTTGCATATATACCATAACCCTCTTTGACAGGGTGATGCAAAGTTTGTCTGCTAAGGATAGAGCTAGAGCCATGTTGGTGATGCCACCTCGAAAATATTGATGAAAAGAAGGTTATTCAAGTATATGTTTTGGAGGTTCCCTACAAGAGTTTTTCAAAAGTTCTAATTTATGGACTAACCCTAAATTCAACCTTCTATATATAGGGATTGTCTAGTGACATTTGAATGGAGGGATAGTAGCCTAACCACCGTGTAATTGATGTTGTCTTGACATGTCCACGGAGGAAGATATTTTCAAAATTTATGCATTGGTTGAGCAAGATTGAGCCCATGTTAGAGTGCATATTTAAACATGCCAAGAGAGTAGGGTCGAAAGAATACTTGAACTCAGAACATGCTTGGGAATCATTGATAGTTGTTGAGAGAGTTGAGAGTGTTGGCCACACCCTTCTCACACATTGCTTCAAAGTTCCAAAAGCTTTGAAATGTTGTCCCTCACCATAGCAGTGCAAGGCTCCCTAGCAACCTTGAACATGGCAACCTCAAGAGAATCCAGTGGGGAGAAGGCATAGGATGATGCAATGCGAATGATCAGAAAGCAAGAATACCTCACCGGGACCCCCCCTTGTTACATTCCCATGGAGGAGGAAGTCAAAGCCCTCCGTGGGCTGAATTCATGATCGGGTTGCCAGGGTGGTTGGGCCCCACAAGGACCCACCACTGCCATAAATATGCAGCCAAACGCATTTGCCATTGCTCCCCTTCTCCACTGGGTTCAACAAAACGAAGGAGAACTTGATTTTTGCAGATGGAGAATCAATACCCTGGACTCGACGTGGGCTCCCTTGAGACTCAAGGATGGTGCTTTTAGAAGTAAACACACAATTCAGGAATGATACCTTACAAGATTTGCTTAATTACAACATTCTTGATAGTTGATAGTTGTCATATTACAATCAATCGATAAGGGCAACCTTCAAACATTATTTGATACCCTTGGCACATGGTAGCCCTTGTTGGTTGGGGGAGAGGATGCTACCATCGGACACTATTTTGCATAGGAGGCAATCAATTAGGCAGGGGTCATAATCATGCACATCCATGTTGCCCAACCCCTGTTCCCTCCCCCATAGGGACTGTGGTCACACATTGCTTCAGAGCTCACAAAGCCCTTAGAGACGAGATGCTGACCCTCATCATTGCAACATGGGGCTCCCTAGGAGCCTTGAATGTAGTAGCATTAACTTTGTCTATTGGAGAGATTGCAATCGACAATGTGATGCACGTGATTAGAAAGTAATTGAGCCCCTGTTTGCTGTGCGACTGCATTGGAAAGTTATCCAACAAATATCAGACTTGTTGTTGCCGAATGTTGTTTTCTGCTCTACTTGTGTGCTGAGGTGGTCTTCCCAAAATTTTTCAACCAAAGGATACTTTCCTTGTTTGCCTTTCTGCCCTCTGTTAAGCTCCTAGCATTTTGAGTTTATTTTCTTTTGTTCGGCATCATTTGACTTCTTCATTTGTTTGCAGCCATGCCATTGTCCGTCATCTTCAACATTGCGAGGGCACCCTAAGCAACTACTTACTGGCTTTGTTCCCAGTGTTACAAACCAAAAAGGGCGATAACTCCCTTTCTGGTGCTCCACGGGTCACGATGTTGTCGCGCTGTGTGGATCATGGCAGATGGGCTACAACTGCTAGGGGCAAACGAAATTTCCAATAGTGTGCCACAATCTGTTTGAGATTGTCAGATATGAGTGAACGCAATAGATATTACATTTTGTCATCGGCGTACATTAAGTAGAAGCAAACATGATGCTATATCACAAAATCCCACTACACTTGTAGATGTTATGTGCAATGCAAAAATTGTTGGACTCTAGTTTGTATCCAAGAGAAAACCACCATAGCGGCTGCCATTACAAACATCAAACAAACTGCAACTCCCAGAGTATTAGTCAGATACTTTGCATCCAATGTTCTTGGATTGATTCACATATCAAGTTTGGGATATCCATGCACTGTTGTACTTAACAACTCATGGATGTCTTGTCAACACCTTAATTTGACAATCCAAAACTTGTCCAAACTTCAATGGAATGCCAAACAAGGAGACAATCAGAGTGCCAACATCAATATTGATAATGCATCAAGCAATGGACTAGTAGAACGAGTCGTCCAGAAGTGCAAATGTTTCAAGCGTGGGCGTGTTGGTACAATGGCAAGTCATGGTGCACCCGGTAGCCTCACTCCAACTCACAACCAAGTCTGAATTCTTTGCATCAATGCTAAGGATTGGGCTCTCATTGCCAAACAAAATGATTCTATGAGCACACATGTGGCCATATTCAGTGCAACGAAATCCATAGCCATGTAAAAACCAATTGATTTGCAAGATCAAGAGTAGCAAGCAATGGAGGAGGTGAAGAACTATGGGAAGGACTATTTCAATGTGATGTTTGTTGGATGATTATTATCTTCAAAGCTGAGCAAGTGATGCAGCCACAGATATCGCAACTGTTGGCAAATACTATTTCTCAAATAACAAATGGGCCATGTGTCGGTGGCATATGAGACAAAAAGTAAAGAAACACATATGGGTGGGGTCTATCCAGAAGGTCCATGATCTAAATCTCCAAGGCATCGATATCTTGCACCTTATAGCAATACAAGGGAAATTTGATACTCATGTGGCCTTGTTAGGGGGTATTTTATAGAGATTGAAAAAAGAGGAAATGAGAATTGGTATTCAGCTATTTATGGACTACGTTTAGAAGTAGCGGATCGACAATCCTAAGAATAGTTTTAGAAACACAAATTGTTTGATTGAATCGACCAACAGATGGATCGGGGTTTAATTTGTGTGATTTGATTTTTTTGGATAAGGACATATTCTGCCATTGCTTGAAAGTTGTTTGCGAATTTCAGTAGCCAAATTCCATTTTTGAGTGTGCACACCCACAACAATACTAATTGAGATAGCATAGAAAATGAGCTCCCTCCACTTCCCCTCTTCCCAGTGCCATGCTAGCACATCCCAAGTCTCCCCCACCCCTAGGTTCTGCTTTTGCATATATACCATAACCCTCTTTGACAGGGTGATGCAAAGTTTGCCTGCTAAGGATAGAGCTAGAGCCATGTTGGTGATGCCACCTCGAAAATATTGATGAAAAGAAGGTTATTCAAGTATACATATATGTTTTGGAGGTTCCCTACAAGAGTTTTTCAAAAGTTCTAATTTATGGGCTAACCCTAAATTCAACCTTCTATCTATAGGGATTGTCTAGTGACATTTGAATGGAGGGATAGTAGCCTAACCACCGTGTAATTGATGTTGTCTTGGCATGTCCACGGAGGAAGATATTTTCAAAATTTATGCATTGGTTGAGCAAGATTGAGCCCATGTTAGAGTGCATATTTAAACATGCCAAGAGAGTAGGGTCGAAAGAATACTTGAACTCAGAACATGCTTGGGAATCATTGATGGTTGTTGAGAGAGTTGAGAGTGTTGGCCACACCCTTCTCACACATTGCTTCAAAGTTCCAAAAGCTTTGAAGTGTTGTCCCTCATCATAGCAGTGCAAGGCTCCCTAGCAACCTTGAACATGGCAACCTCAAGAGAATCCAGTGGGGAGAAGGCATAGGATGATGCAATGCGAATGATCAGAAAGCAAGAATACCTCACTGGGCCCCCCCCTTGTTACATTCCCATGGAGGAGGAAGTCAAAGCCCTCCGTGGGCTGAATTCATGATCGGGCTGCCAGGGTGGTTGGGCCCCACAAGGACCCACCACTGCCATAAATATGCAGCCAAACGTATTTGCCATTGCTCCCCTTCTCCACCGGGTTCAACAAAACGAAGGAGAACTTGATTTTTGCAGATGGAGAATCAATACCCTGGACTCAATGTGGGCTCCTTTGAGACTCAAGGATGGTGCTTTTAGAAGTAAACACACAATTTAGGAATGATACCTTACAAGATTTGCTTAATCACAACATTCTTGATAGTTGATAGTTGTCATATTACAATCAATCGATAAGGGCAACCTTCAAACATTATTTGATACCCTTGGCACATGGTAGCCCTTGTTGATTGGGAGAGGATGCTACCATCGGACACTATTTTGCATGGGAGGCAATCAATTAGGCAGGGGTCGTAATCATGCACATCCATGTTGCCCAACCCCTGTTCCCTCCCCCATAGGGATTGTGGTCACACATTGCTTCAGAGCTCACAAAGCCCTTAGAGACGAGATGCTGACCCTCATCATTGCAACATTAGGCTCCCTAGGAGCCTTGAATGTAGTAGCATTAACTTTGTCTATTGGAGAGATTGCAATCGACGATGTGATGCACGTGATTAGCCCAACCCACCCGTCGACAACCAAACCTTTGTGCTAGAGACTTGAGCTAATCAGGCTTGCTGAGGATATTGTTTTTGTAGATGGACGTTTGCATACCCGCCGGGTAATCGAATCTACACAAACAGGGTAAGTGTTTTGAGTCCTTCCGCCTCAGAGGAGTTCATTGTTTTGCATTTCCTCTGCCTCTTTGCTTCAAGACGACATTCTTTCTTCCTCATTTTTCTCCGCACCGAAACGTCAAAGTTCGTTTTTTCCTTCATTTTGTTTTCTCCGCCAAGTAAGACCTAACACTGTGTTAGTCTCAAAAAATTTCAACAATGACAATCCTTGACAATACTTTGTTTTGGCGTCCAACAAGGGTTTTGATTTCCTTTTCTGTGTGGCGCAATTTTCCTTTGGACAATCGGGGGAACTCACCCACTTTCATGCATTTCCCAGGCAAGGCTGGCCTTTCGAATCGGGAATAGAAGGCCCCCCCTCCAAGCAGCGATCAAGAGAATTGGGGAAGGGAATGGAACCCTCGGCAACCGGCTGTGGACCCCCGGCACCACTCGTCAACGAGCATGCCCACTTTGGCGCTTATCTCGCAATCACTAGAGGAAGAGGGCCCTTCGAATTGGCAACAACAGGCCGCCCTTCCCATCAACCAGCAAGACAACTGGGCAGGGAACTGGAGCTCTCGGCAACTAGCTGTTGACCGCCGGCGCAACTCACCAATGAGCATGCCCACTTTGGCGTTCCAAGCGGAAGCGGGCCCAGTAAATTGGTAAGAGCAGGAGGCCTTTTCCAGCCGTGAGCAGGACTTCAGCTATCAGCGAGATGCTGTGAGACAAAGATTTTGGGATCGGGAGTAGAAATCTTCTTGCTTCGTACGAATTGGGGCATGGTTGTTTGTTGTTGCGTGTACAACCATGGCAGCAGGGTTGGTGGCATTGACACATTTCAAGTGTGTGCTTGCTCGTGTGGGAGATGGGAACATGAAAATTTTAAATGAAAACTCTAGAAAACATTGGATGCTTGTTTCCAAAAAGTGACTGCTTGGTGTTCTGGCGGCGTGGCAAGTGCACCCTCGAAATGTCAATGCATAATACCCGGGACCCCGAGATTGCTATGCGGCGGCATGGCAAACGCACCTCGAAAAGTCAATGTACAACACCTGCTTTCAAACCCTACCACACCAAATCTGAAGCATGCCATTCTCAAATGCAAACCCTCGCACGCTTTGTGCGTAGCAACCTCGCGCCGCCAGCGTTTTGCCTGTAGCTCAACGAACAGCACAACGCTCAGGCCACACTGCCCTAGCTTGCCGGGTACGCAAGGGTTCGCCTTGGGCAGCTGTTGCAAAGCGGGTGCGCTTGTCGCGGATTGGGAGAAAGTGGAAGAGCGTGGGTTTCAATGCCTCTTCTTTAGGCCGGACAGCTACCACTGTGTAGGACCATTGTCAATGCCTTTGTTCTCTTGTGAAGCTCGGGTTTCATACCCCAAAGCGGGCTTCTAGAATCACGTACACAACAATTCACTGTCTGACATGCGGACAAGTGACCAGTTCATGACATTGGTAAAGCAGAAGTTTTTTAAGGTGGCGCATGCCACCCGTCGTTGATGCCGCCACCTCTGGCATTGATGCCACAGGGTGTCTCCCTCTACTGTAGAAAGGCTGCATCCTGATTATACATTTCTCTGGGGCCTAGAGCAATTGCCCTTTGGAAGATACTCAATAGATCGAACACAACTGACATGCCGTTCACACAATCTATGACGGATTGGCAAAGTCAACCATGTATGCAAATATTGAAGGCTTTGATGCAAGGAAAATAATGTGCTTACTGATGGAATGCATGATCTCCCAAAATTCTGCAAAATCAATGCACTTGGAAACATTCCATGGATGGGCATCCAAAGATGTTACGCAAAGGCAATTCCCTACGAAGCAACACTTTCTAACATCTAGAGCAATAATGAAGTACAAATGTCCGTTGTGTGGCAAGCTCATTGAGAGACAATGACTCGCCATGGTGGACGTGAATTGTACAAGATAGGGAACACCCCACCACTTCGTCAAGCTTTCCCAAAGCTTCCAAGTACCAAGTATTACTACAAATGCCAATATTGAAAGTTGTTACTAGTTGAGTGATTTACAACAACACTATTGCTAGGGTGGACCACCCATTGTGTTGTGGGCTCAATTGATCGCTGTTCGCATTCAAAACGTCTAATAGTTTGTGCACCAAACTGTCAAAATTTCTAACAGTGTGCCACAATCTGTTCGAGATAGTTAGATATGAGTGAAAGCAATAGATATTACATTTTGTTATGGCTTACATTAAGTAGAAGCAAACATGATGCAATACCACAAAATCCCACTACACTTGTAGATGTTATGTGTAGTACAAAAATGTTGGACTCTAGCTTATATCCAAGAGAAAACCACCATAGCGGCTGCCACTACAACATCGAACAAACTGCAACCCCCAAAGTATTGGCCAAAAACCTTTGTATCCAATGGATTTGGATTGATTGGCATAGGAAGTTTGGGATATCCATGTAGAGTTGCACTTAACAAATCATGAATGTATTGTCAACATTTTAAAATTAACAATCCAAAACTTTTTCCAAACTTTAATGGAATCCCAAACAGGGAAGCAACCAAAGTGCCAACACCAATATTGATAACACCTCAAGCAATGGACTCCAACAAGAAGAACGAATCGTCCAAATGGGCAAATGTTTCAAGCGTGGGCGTTTTGGTACAATGGCTAGTCATGGTGCACCCGGTAGCTTCACTCCAACTTACATCCAGACTTGAATATTTAGCATCAAGATTATGGATTGGGCTCTCATCGCCCAACAAAATGATTCAATGAGCACAAATATGGCCATATTGAGTGCAACGAAATCCATAGCCACGTAAAGAGCAATTGCTGTCGCAAGATCAAGAGTAGAAGGCAACGAAGGAGGCGAAGAACTGTGGGAAGGATTATTTCAATGTGATGCTTGCTGGATGTTTATTATCATCAAAGTTAAACAAGTGATGCAGCCACATATATCACAAATGCTGCAAAATTGTGCTTCCCAAAAAGCAAACGGGCCATGTGCTGGTGCCACATGAGACAAAAAATTAAAAAAACACATATGGGTGGGGCCTATCCAGAAGGTCCATGATCTAAATCTCCAAGGCATCAATATCTTGCATCTTATAGCAATACAAGCGAAATTTGATACTCACATGGCTTTGTTCAAGTGGTATTTATAGAGATTGAAAAAGAAGGAAATGAGAATTGGTATGCAGTTGTTTATAGACTATCTTTGGAAGAAATGGATCGACAATCCTAAGAATAGTTTTTGGAGCACAAATTGTTTGATCGAATCGACCAGCAGATGGATTAGGATTTGATTTTATGATTTGATCAAAATTTTTAATAAAGACATATTCTGCCATTGCTTGAAAGTTGTTTGCAAACGGTATGCAAGGTGCTTTTTAGTAGCCAAATCACATTCCTGAATGTGCACAACCACAACAATGTCAATCAAGATAGCACAAAAAATGAGCATATTGTGGCCGATTGTATATCGGTTTGTATGTTATACATAGCAACCACATTATGATTAGGCTATCAGACAAGGAGAAAAGGTCTCCATGAACAGGACTTCGAATACTACCTCACCTTATGTTTCAACGATGAAAGGATGCTGTGCCATAACAATCTTGGAAGCAACACAACAATGCCCACTACTGCATTTTAGTGTAAGAGATAGCCTTCATGTAGGGCATTTCCGCACTTGCCCCATCACTTGAGTAATGTGGGAGATAGTGCATGCCTTTTGTGCTCATTTGAACATTCATTCCCAGCTTCCACCCAAATCAAGACCCCACCACAGCAATGCTAGAGTTGTTATCACATCATAGTGCCATGACGGCACAGGAGCTAGTGTTGCAATTGCATGGCTCCATCAGACTTATCCCGTTGCTCCATAGCCTGACCACTAATAGTGGACACTTCCACTTTAGGAGCATTGCCACTCCCTATTAACTCGCCCACCACCACACCTAACATCCCCACTTCCTATCAGACATTGTATTAGTCAGTGGTGTTTGGTATTGTTGCCAACGACTGTTGACTAGCCTCTAGCTCCATTCGCTAGAGGTCAATTCGCCAAGTAGTCGAACAAGCTTTCCAAGCATTGTATGGAGACGGGAGAGAAGCCATTAAGATGGTAGGCCACCTTCGAGATGTAGGAAACCGAGTTCAAAAATTTCCTTGCTTGCTTCCACGCATTGACCAATTTTTAGACGACTCAACGTCCACCAATCTCCTCTTTTGGGACCAGCACATACAAGGCTACACCCACGTGTGCCACCACTACTATGGTACTTCAAGGAATTCTTGTTCTCATGGCAGATATTGCCATCTACATTGACCTTGCTGCAGGCAATGCAACACCCTTTGCTACCAGCAGTGTGACATGCTTTGTGGATGTCGCACGGGACCTCGAAACGGGCATTCATGACATGACCCACATGAACCGTCACATTCACACTTCAGAAGTACATTGGTGGGTCCCTTTGATTTCCTTCAGAGTATGAATGATGTGTAAATTGGATGAGACGATGTTGGACAAGGGGTGTGTGGTTGTGAGTTACCACTTAATGAAGGTGTACCCCTACGAGCTACTAATCGTCATATGCTACCCGTGCGGTAGGGAGGCCCACAAGGCAAAGAACTGCCACATTCTCTGATTAAGGTTCTAGCACATTTAAGGTCATTGTCACTGAATGGTACGATCTATACTCTGTGCCGCAATAGCATACTAGCTCCAACATCATAGTGAATATTCTTGCCAACGTAATCAAAGGTGAGTAGGAGGAAGGCAAGAGGTGTGGTATACCTAGTCCCTGGTTCCCCCCAATGCCTTGTTCATCTAAATGGACAATACTGCAAAAGACAATAAGACCCACTATTTGTGCACTTTGTTGGGATGTCGCTATCAGAGGGTGTCTTCCAAGAGGTTGAGGCACACTTCCTACCAGTTGGACACAAACACCAAGACATCGATTGGTCTTTCACCTAGGTGTCAAAACCCATCAGGCAATACAGGCCATTGGATATGGATGACTTCATGACAGTGGCGTTGAAGTTATGGAAGAAGCTAGATTATCTCAGCAGGGATGGAAAAGAGAATGTGTTGTTGGAAGTAGTGCACAACTACAAAAGGATTTTGAATTCTGGCAAATGAGTTGCTAATTGTATTGGCAATAGCCCCACTGATTCTACCTAGCCTATTGGCCTTGATACTACCCTTGACACACTTGAAACCATGATTGGGATGGGTACTGAGTCATTACCCTAATGAAATGCTAATTGTTTGTCTTGTTGTGTCAGTGAATAAGACAAGAAACCCTTGTAACCACTAGGTTATGCAAACCACTCAATCTGCATTGCAGCAAAAAACTGGTCACCAATTATTCACTATTTGTACAAATTGCACTTTGCCATATAATTGGCTGTTACTAACGCATATTGCCCCACCCAATTTGCTCTGCCCTTAATTTTCGATTACCAATAGCTGGATACTACGAGTGCAAAAGTGATATCAAAAGCCAAGTGCACGCATGAAAATCCTTAGTTTGTTTGGTTCATGTTGTATGTTGTATGGTGTTGTAAATGCACTTTTCTTGGCCATGTGTTGACCTTACTGAAGCCAATGCCAATGCGATGGGGATCTTTGTATTATTGCATTGAGCGGGCTGTACGATTGAGGGTAGCACTTGGTTAAATCCACATTGTTTGGATGTAAGTACACTCAAATTTACAAGCACTATGATGAATTGCAAATATTGAATACCAATTGATGCATCAATGTGCAAGTTCATGCTCGTGTCTGGTTTGCTCAAGTTGGGGTTGCATGGGGTGGGTTGGGTGGGTAGGTAAAATGCGGATTAGGTAGAGGATGGGTAGGTTGGAGCCTACTAACCTATACACTGCAGAACGCATAAAGGTTGTTTTGCAAGATCCTTGGTTTCCTATGTGTTTGGATTTGCCAGTGCCATTTTCCTCCCACCTTTCACTAAATCTTGTAGCAGATTTTGTAGGTGAATATTTGCTTAGAATATTGTGTAGCCCAGCAATGGAACCAAAGGAAGCAATTGAATTCTTGGAAAGACACAGGCGCCAGCAGGGATCCACACGATCTTCACAAGCCGAGTACCGTAGCTCCCTCCCAGGAGGTCACCCTAGACTTTTGGCATAAAGGGCATTTTCATATTAACAAAGGAGGTTGTCTTGCTTTACGTGGAGGGTAAGGCCAATGAAGGAGGTTCCAGCAATTTGGAGGCTTCCTAGAACGCTTTTTCAAAGTTCTAATTTATGGGCAAACCCTAAATTCAACCTTCTACCCAAGGGGTTGATTACTTTTTTAGGACACGCTAGCAAGACATCATGCGGGACATTGTCTCCCCATGACCAATGGATAACTAGGGAGTGCACAATATGTGGAGTGCACTGTTTCCCGGGGTGAGGGGTGGAAAGCAATAACCAACAAGGTGGGATTGAATTTGATATTTTCGGCTTTATGCCTCTCATATGTTGAATATACTTGTTGTACTTATTCTTATGCATAAATGCTTACAATTATCTCCTCACAATGTCGATGTGTAATCACACGTACAAAGCACTACACATGAAGGCAAAGGTAAAGAACCATTAATATGTGGGAGCAGTTTTCCCCAAATATTGGCCATGGACAAAACACCATGTGTGAGGTGTTTGCTCACAATCTATCATCGTTGGGTGCTCTAGCTTCGCATAACAGTGTCCCACAATACTTATACCCTTCCATTCCACTAAGCCTCCATGTTCTGAGTCATTGTGCGCCTCGTGCCTCATTCCCTTTGCAACTCAATGTCCCACCATGCTCAGGCGTGACCGATCTCATAAAGGGAGGGAAAACAAACATTATATCGAAACTCAATGTGACTCTAAGCAATCATGTAACACATGCGTTCCCTTGTGCATCCTGACACAGCCAACCAATGTGAAGTACAAATTGACATGTATCATAAAAACATGGGTATTAAAGTAGTTTACAATAATAAATGATCATGACCTTGGCCGGTAACCTCAGCCATGGCACTCCATCCCATTGCCACCGCGTGGGCTATGGTTTGGTACAAGCCTGTTGAGGAGGGGGGGCCTAACGAGCGGCTCCCACTCTTGGGGGCTTGTTAGTGCCCGGCCCTTCGATTAGTTGAGAGTACGGTTCCCTCCACCCCAGGAAGCCGAGCGTTCCAGGAGATCATAGTATGGCTCCTGACCCCCTTGGGCATTGGGGGTAATCGTATGGCAGGCGGAGGATTTGGTGGTCGGACGGTGATTGCACCAGTGAGAGGTGCGAACACCTAGGCACGCAGAACGCTCCCCCCAACGCCCACGGGGGCCTTAGTTATGAATGCCACTAACATGTTCCAACAAGCTTGGCCACCAACCAGAACTAATCGTCGCAAGTCTTCCACCTTCTCCATCAGCAAAGAAGAGCCAACCACCACTAGGATTTGATGGTACTACCTATTTGGACTACGTCACGAGAGAGCCATGCTCCCCCCCCATTGCATTTGATGGGGAGCTATCATGTTAGGCAATCGACGGTGAAGGAATTGTGACCTTTTGGCTTGACAACTAAAAACAATTGTGGACCAAAAAATAGAATGCCATGAAGGGAATGAGACTAGGTTGGCCCATGCACCCATGATGAAACATGGATTACCTCCTGAGGAGGAGTCTCCTGCCCCATCACATAAATGGTGCAAAATACAAAAAGGGATCGCAAAAGAAAAGGAGGATAAAAATGAGACCATGTTGGGCAAGGAGTGAGACCTAGTGAGGCAACTCCATTAAGATCATATTTGGTGATTGATGACTATCGTTACCGCATTCGAGATTTGTTGTTTGATCAATGACAATTAGTGACAATTG
>CAJHUC010000186.1:0-21286 GCA_905146915.1 Ostreobium quekettii
GGGGAGCCTCAAGACAGAACCAAACAACATGAGCCAACCGGAGAGTGTGCACAGCCGGTCTCCAAGCCCGTCACAAGCCTCGCCTGACCAACTACAAGCGGCCATCGAGCAAGTGCTGGGCGATAGGTGGAACCAGCTGGCACGACATGTGGAGGTGCAACAAAACGAGATAAACCAACGAATCCAGAACCAGCTGGACGAGGCAGTAGCAGCTGCCGCATCGCTGGCCGATGCCAGGACATGACCACAGCCAGAGCGGCCGGCCCTGCTGACCGTCAAGCCAACCAAACCACCAACATACGAAGGCGCGCATCAGGGAACCTTCACGCAATGGGCATTTCAAGTCAAACAATATCTGCGCCTGATGCACATCCAAGACGAGGCGTACTGCGTGGAGTTTGCGGCCAGTCAGTTCCGAGGAGCAGCTGCCCTATGGTGGCAAAACCTAGTAGAAGCACATGGAGTGGGAGCAGTCCAAACGTGGCAAGACTTTGTTCAAGCAGCTAAGGAACAGTTCGGGGTGACCAACGACCGGCAGAAGGCACGTGACGAGCTGGCAAGGCTCGTCCAGAAGACTAGTGTAGAAGACTACACTGGAAAGTTTATGGATCTCAAGACACGCATCAAGGGAATCAGTGACGACGAGTGTCTTGACAGATTCAAGCGCGGGTTGAAAGCGGCGGTACGACTGGACGTCGAAAGAGCTAACCCGCAGAACCTTCAACAAGCAATGAGTCATGCACTGCGGGCAGATGACATCCTTTTTAGAATTAACGGGACCACAAGAAGCCAAGTTGGCGCACCAGTACAACGGCCCATAGCTCATCCCGTGGACCCACGCCAATGGAGGTGGATAACATACAGAAGGGACGACCCCAAGAGATTCAGTGCCATCGCTGCAGGGGTTATGGGCATGTGGCAAAGAATTGCGCCACGAAATGGCGACCAGGCGAACACACAGTGGTACCGAGAGATGACAAACGTCATGGTGGCGAGAGGTGTCACACCGTGACGAACTTGGAATTTGCTGAAGCCGAGACACTAGACGACAACTACTGTGGTAACATCAGCAACCAAGCATAGGTTACAACAACGCTGCCATGTTTTAAAGTCAAGATACAAGGAAGACCAGGGCTTGCTTTGATTAACATTAGGGCGACTATGAACTTCGTCAACCGCGCCTTCCTCGAGGAGTTGCCAGGCGCAGAAGAGGTAGAGGA
Source organism: Ostreobium quekettii (assembly GCA_905146915.1). Classification (NCBI taxonomy): domain Eukaryota; kingdom Viridiplantae; phylum Chlorophyta; class Ulvophyceae; order Bryopsidales; family Ostreobiaceae; genus Ostreobium; species Ostreobium quekettii. Next base: position 1,221 of record CAJHUC010000186.1, read on the forward strand.
CTCAACGACAATCTGCCTAGCAGACGGGACGACTCAAGGTAGGTGCCCAGTGCGAAAAGGCCTCACAGTCGAGCTGGGCCCCTCTGTCACCAAGGTGGAGGCTACTGAAATGAATCTGTGCCATTTCGATGCCATCCTGGGTATATGTGGCTGCTCGAGGCCCGACCAAGATTTGAGTGGGACGAGCACACCCTTGTTGTGGATGACGAAAGGGTGTGGCCCGTCCACCGTGTGCCTTGGGAGAAGCTACCTGACGACCTCGCACAGGCCGGGAGCAAAGAAGCGCTGAGCGAGGAGAAGGGCAACGGAACCGAGGCTGAAGACATCACCCCGTTGGAAGACCTCGCACCCAAACAGCTGGATGTGACCTTCGACCCAACCGAATGGCTAAAGCGGTGCGTCCGGCAGCGAATAAGTCTGGAAGGTGACCACAGCCACCCAGAGGGGGAACCGTGCAGTGAGGACCGCTACAAGGACACCGGTAAAAAAGGAGCAGAACAGGAGGAGAGCTGCGGCAAAGCTAACGCTGCGCCATCACCCCAAGGAAGCAAGGACGTCAACACGGTCGCTGAGGATCAGACCGGCGACGTCTACAACGCTGGTAACAACCAAGGTGTGACGTCTGGAACTGACGACTGTGATGGTTCCAAGACGTGAGACGAGGGGGACCAAGACGGCAAAATCATCACCAACTGCGCGGACGTCAAGGTGGCGACAGAGGACGTCAAAGTAAAGATGACGACTCCGCAAGGTGCAGCCGCCCAGCTGGACGAAAACGGCATCCCCTATGGCAGCTTCACGGGCGTCACGGCCAGGGCGCCGGGCATCAAGGCAAGAGCTGTACCAGGAGGAAACGCGCCCACCACAAAAAGGGTACAGGGCCAGGCGGTGAAGTGGCGTGCAATGAGACGCCTCAAGAGGCGTATTACGGTGGTCATGCGGCGGTTCGACGCGACGGATCGAAAGACGTCAACAGGCGGTCAAGGCGTCAAATGCGAACCAGTGCCGCCTGACCCGTTAGACGAAGGGACGGTGACAGAAATATGCACGGCAAAGGATGCCGCGCTTCCTAGAGACAAGGTACGACGAAGTGGAAGGGTCCTGAAAGTTATGGCCTTATATATAAGGCTGGCAGGAGTATTGGCCACTGCCCTTCTGCTGCCCACCATCCTCTACCACACTGAGCCCGCAGCCCGCTGTCCCAGTGCTCCCGTCCAAGACGAGATGGCGCCCGAAGTTGAGAGCTGGAGCAATATCTACCAGCGCATCCATGGGCGCAATGCGGCGGAGCAACTGCGTCGCCATTGGGAGCTGGTGAACCGGCCACGCCCCGACAGCCCTATGAACTGGGGTTCCTATGACGACTCCGACAGCGGCGAGGGGCTGGACGTCATCAAGGACGTTCCGCCCATGACAAGGGGGCACGGCTGGGCGGCGGCAGTCAGCGACAAGCTGGGCGCAACCGCTCAGGGTCAACCCAAGTGGCAATCCGCGGCGAGGCCCAAGAAGCGAGGGCTGGAGCCGTACAACTCGTGGAGCAAAACGTGGACACGGTCACCGGCGAGCAAGCAACTGCAATGTGTTTGCGACAATGATGATCCGTGGCGCAACGTCATCCAGCCCTATTGGGGGGTGACTGGACCCGGCATCAAGGGGGACGCTGGTGGACAAGTGCGGAGCAAGAGGACAAAGCACGGGGCGAGCAAATGACGACGCCCGAAGGTTACCGGTGGCCTGTTCGGATTCAACCTGCCTGGGGCGGCAGCTGGGCCTGAGCCGGGAACCGCACGGGAGTGACGACCCGCGGCGTACCACCCTATCCAGACTGCCGGAGCGTCTAGGGATAGGGAACACTCGCGAGGACGCTTTGTAGCAGGGGGGGAAGGGTGTGAGGGTAGCCATTTAAGGGCTTGTACAATACGGGACATCATTGTACAATAGCATGGGTAGTCATTGTACCATAGTTTCTGAGCCGTGCCCAACGGGCACGGGTTGTACAATAGATATTTAATATAGACAGAACGGGGTGTGAGATGCACACCAAGCCGGGTGCCATTCAGGGTCAAGGCGTGTGGGACAGACCCACGGGGTGCGCCACTAAGATTGGGTGATAATGACAATGGGATTAGTCATGGTGACTTGCGGGACAAAACGGGGTTTATGGGAGGGGTTTGAATTCGAACATCTGGACATCATAAGGTCGCCAATCTGGCATGTGCCGGTTGGCCTGCCCAAACCCCGCCCTTGGACGGCTATTTAATGCCGTCCAAGGTGGACATTGTAATCCACGTTTGCTGCGGTTCTGTGCCGTTGTCCCCACGCTCAAACCTGAGCTGCTGCCCGACCAAAATCGCCGAGCAATCTGCCTCCAGCAGTTTTGCCCCTTACAATAGCACTTCAATAGTGGATTTTTGGATTGCGGCAGCCATACAGATTGGAAGCTACCAAGGTCGCCCCCAAAACATTGGCTGAAGCAGAACACCTGGTCGCACGCCCCAAGGAGGCTATTGAATTCTCGAAAGCTAGCAAGGACGACAGTTTATCTACCAAAAAAGGAAATGGTGGTGACCAATCAAGGAAGTGAAAAAGAGGTGGAAGCAGTAGAGGAAATTCCAACAAACAGAATGCAAAGTAGCCAAGTTCGTTGCAAAAGGCTGGAACTTCATTCAGAATGAATATCACCCGCAGTATCAGTAGAATCCCCATAGACATCGACAGTGATCTGATGGCGAGCATGGGCAGGTCAGTCCGTCTCGTCCCCCGTAGCAGTTTGGGTCCACTCACCACCCGGGACACTAGTCTAGTGGGTCTAGACAGAGAGGATGAGGACGGGGCCAGGGTAAGCCCAGGGTGGCTATCTTGGCCACCAGTAAGTAGTTGAGGAGGATGGCCGATCAGATGGATCGGGAGGCGGATCAGCATTCCGCCAGAAGTGAGGATGTTTCCCAACAACAGAGGTAGGGAAACTGATTGGCCCCAGCTCGGGCCAGTCAAGGCAACGTCCAGGGTGTTGGGTCTGGTTTAGCCAGAGGAGCTGAACCATTTGTGCGGTGTACCTCAGCAAGTGGCAACAAAAGTGCCAACAGAGGTTGAGGTAGTGGAGGTGCAGGGTGGAACGATGGCGTCGACGCCGCAAATGCTATGCTAAGGGGAAAATAGCTTTAGGGAAAGCACAGACTATTGGGGTGCCTAAAAAGGCAGATGAGTTTCTGTCAAATGTGGCGGGAGCCCCCAATTGCTAGATTCAAAGGAGTGAAGCCACTGTAGAACACAATGTTGCGAGCGGTTGAGGCTCGGGCCCCAAGCCTCAGGGTCTACAACTCAGGATCACTTGCTCTTGATTGTGCGAGCAATGGTACATGACACACATGTGTCTGCACTGGTGGATTTGGGTGCCACTTGCTCGTTTGTGAGTGAGCAATTGAAAACTCTCCTACCATTGGATTTCATAGGTGCATACTCCTCATTGGAGTTAGCCAATGGCAATACCGTAGTGTTGACTGCCATTGCATCTGATGCTCTCGTATGTATTGGATGCATGGCCAGCAGGGTGTCTTTCATTGTTGTGCCCATGATGGAGGGCATACAGGTCATTCTCGGTCAAGATTGGTTGGACACTATCAACCCGTTGATTGATTGGAGAATGAATTCCTTGGTGCTCAAACATGGTGATGGATTGGAGGTGGTACAAGGAATTAAAACACCTAACATTGCCTCATGTAACATCGTTGACCATGGGTTGTCTAGTCTTCAGCACACTTTCCACTCTCTCGGAAAGGATGCCTATGACCCCAATATTATGAGGAATGATTCTTACGCTCGGTTGTGTTCCCCATCATTTAGGGAACCACCTTCCTTGGTACGCGAGTGGTCACACATGCTAGATCGTCATATATCGACTGGTCATGACTCACCGAGGGCGGTTGAGTCTCCCCATAGGGGGTACCTACAATTTTGCTAAATGAAACCTCGAACACTCCAGAAAAATCCAAAGGTGTGCACAGGAAGAAAGTCAAGGTGGTTGGACGAGTAGTTAGCCAGCCAGTACGCCCTAAAATCGATTTCATGTCTATGCGCCAAGCGGCTAAAAGGGCAAACAAAAGTGATCTTCCTATATTCTTGTGTCTGTTATGGCCTACAATTCCGCCAAAGGAGAAAACCAAAAAGAGCAAGGACAAGACCGGTGTAGCAATGGGCCAAACTGAGGGAGACAGACGTTGGGTTATGAAGGAAATTGGGCCTACAAAAACTGAGGTACCGATCATGGAAGTGATTCATAAAAAGTTGCAAGAAGCTGAACCAGCTGTCTGGGATAAACTGAAAGGAATTCTGGAGGAGTATAGAGACGTATTCCTGGACAAGCTACCCTATAGACCACCACCCAAGAGAATAGTGGACCATGAGATTGAGACAACGTCAGGAGAACCACCACCTCACAAAAGCCCATAGGCTGAGTGTGGCTGAGTTGAACAAGCTCAAATGCCAAATTAACAATCTCCTTGACCAGGGGTGGATTCAGCCCAGCACGAGCCCATATGGAGCGCCAAAGCTATTCATTCCAAAGAAGGATGGCAAGTGGCAACTCTACATCGACTATCGGGCCTTGAATAAAATCACTACCAAGAACCGGTATCCTCTCCCAAAAGTGGATGAACTCATGGATCGTCTCCACGGAGCACAGTATTTTACCAAAATCGATTTGGCCTCAGGATATCACTAGATACAGGTGAAAGAGGCTGACATCCACAAAACTGCCTTCATGTCGAGATATGGTTCATTTGAGTATACGGTCATACCCTTTGGGCTATGCAATGCGCCAGCTACATTTCAGCGGATTATAAACCATCTACTCAAAGATGGCCTTGGCAATTTTGTGCTTGTATTCCTGGATGATGTTTTGATATATAGTCATACCAAGGAAGAGCATTTGCAGCACATAAAGGCAATACTGGACGGACTTCGGTTGGAGAAGTGTTTTGGGTGACTCCCAAAGTGTGAATTCTTCAAAACCAAAGTAGAGTACCTTGGCTTCGACATTGGGAAGGACGGTATCACGCCATCACTGCCAAAGGTCAAGGCTATTCTGGATTGGTCAATGCCGGAGACCGTCACATATGTGAGGTCTTTCTTGGGGCTCTACATTTTTTATAAAAAGTTCATCCGATGGTTTAGTGAGATCGCAGCTCCAATGGCGGATCTCACAAAGAGGAATGTACCTTGGGTCTGGGGTGATCAAGAGGAAAAAGCATTCAATGGGCTTAAGAAGGCCATGGTCACCACCCCGGTTCTCTAGCTACTCGACTTTGAGAAGGAGTTCACCGTCACCATAGATGCATCAGAAGTGTTGGTTGGTGCAATCTTGCAGCAGGATTTTGGCTTTGGATTACAGCCAATCTGCTATGAGAGTAGGAAGATAAATCCTGTTGAGACAAAATATAGTACATACGTGGTCCATGGGGAAGTGGCGGCATTACCTTGCCAGTCGTCGCTTCACCGTCCATACACACCATTACTCTTTAAAAAACCTGGCTAATCAACCTTCAGTGAACAGGCGGATTTGGAAGTGGGTTCAAGCTCTTCAGGGGTACGACTATGACCTGGTCCATATACCAGGGAATAAAAACCCCGCAGACTTCCTTTCATACAGAAGTCTAAGGGACGTGAAGGAGATGGTCCACGTCCGAGAGGAAGAAGGGTCATTGGTAAAAAGGTTGCTACTTAGAGAGGACAAGTCTGACAACGTGATCCAACGAAAATTGAATCAAGTTTTTGCAAAGAATAGACCGGAGGAGATCCAAGCCGCGGGTCAAGATGACGAGTTGGGACCTTCACTTTTTGTTGCTAGGTCCCACATTTCATTGGTGAGAAACATGAGGGAGGGGACTAAAAAGGGCATATAAGAGGATACACGTTGGGCAGATATCATTTCCCAACTGGAATCTACCCAGGACAATGCGTTGATAATTGAAGATTGATCCTTCCGGATTACAGGAGGATTGTTGGAAGTGAGAGACAGCGATAAAACCCGGAAGACACAGTAGCGGCTGGTGGTGCCAGATGTCCCAGATATCAAGAAGTAGATTATGAGGGAATTACATGAAGTCCCTTATTCAAGACATCTGGGCTACCACAAAATGTTAAAGAATATTTAGAAGACTTTCTACTAGCTTGAGCACACCCTGGATATTTAGGACTTTGTGATGGGGTGCCCAATTTGCCAGTAAGAGAAGGCCATTCACCATGTCTCTGCTAGATTGTTGCAGCCATTAAAACTCCCAGAACAGAAGTGGGCCGATGTTAGTTTGGATTTCATTATGGGTCTACCAAAGTCTGAGGCTGGGAACAATGGGATACTCATAGTTGTGGATCGGGCCATGAAGATAGTGCATCTGGCGCCTGTCAACTAGACTATCATAGCTGTTGACATAGCCCAACTCTACTGGACCACTGTTGGAAAGTTGCACAGAATCCCATGTTCTGTTGTGAGTGATAGAGACCCACGTTTGTGTCCAAGTTCTGGCGCGAGTTGTGGAACATTCTGGGGAGTTCATTGAGGATGTCCAGCGCTTACCACCCATAGACAGATGGCCAAATAGAGGCGATGAATAGGGTGGTGGAGATGGTTTTACGCTGCACTTTACATGCCGGGAAGGATGGATCGAGCTGGGAGTGGTTGTTGTCCACCGTCGAGTTTGTGATCAATAACAACCCAACGCAGGCAACCGGGTACACGCCGTTTTACTTAAACTACACTTCCATCCGTGTACTCCGGAAGAACTTATCCGCGATAGTGACTCTACTCTCATTGAGAGGGTCAACCAGTTCATAGAGCAGATGCAGAGGAATTTCTCAATGGCAATCAAATTTCTGAACTGGGCTCAAGATCGTATGAAGGCGCTAGAAGTGGCCACTCAAAGATGCCATCCGGTCCGTTAAGTCCGGTTCGTTAATTTTTATCAGCTGTCCGTTAAATTCCATTAAAGAAAAAGGGAGAAAAATTCAGAAAAAACGAAAAAAATCCAAAAAAGTCAAAAAAACACCCCAAAAAATCACAACAACTGCGGCTAGTTTAAAATCTAGTATGCACAGGTTGAAATAAAATACAAACATACTCTCTGATAGCGAATTCCATAAACTATAAGTATGAATAAAACCCAAAAATCCCCAAAAAATCCAAAATCCGTTAATTTTTGGTTATTTTTTTGTCTTTTTTGGTTATTTTCCGTTAATTAACGGAAAATTAACGGAAATTAACCTCTGTCCGCTATTAACGGATCCGGGTGGCCACCTCTAGAAGGCACAAGCCGACCAGAAGAGAAGGGAATAGCAGTTTAGTAGTGGGGATCAGGTGTTGCTCTCAACAGAGCACCTTAACTTAAAAAATGCACCGATCCGCAAGTTGAAGAGGTTCGTTGGCTCATTCTTCATTGTCCTCCGGTGGGACATGTGGCCTATGAACTTGATCTTTCAAAAACGCGGAAAATACACAATGTGTTTTATGTCAGCTTGTTGCATCCTTTCAAGACCAGTTCATGGACGCAACCCACTACATTTGGTCAGGTTGAGGAGATCAAGCCCAAGGATGACGAGCCATACGACGTTGAGAGCTTACTGCGTTTGTGACGAGATTACTTGGGGAGACCGTTTACTCCCTTGTCTTTTCCCCCCGTTCCCTGAGGCCTCTTATTGGGAACATTATTGTCTTAAACTATGTTGATTGACAGCCTGATTAAAGGCCCTAGTAGATGGGATTAGGGCCTTGAGGAGGTACTCCTTTATTTGGGTGATTTCTGGCCAGCTGCAGTACTTTGTGGCAGTTAGGGGGACGGCTGTACTGAGCACGGTTGTTTTGGGACATTTTTGGGCCCACGGCAGGCGACCCGGGACGCGGTACGCCCTGCCGCACAAATGCCATGCGGTTGGATCATCAGTAATCATTGTTGCTTGCGATTCTGGCAACTCGCCTCCCGGATCGCGCGGATCGGACCACGATCCGTGCGACCGAGCTCGCAGCATCCCGGCCTCCAACGCCGCGCACTCAGCGACCTTCCAGGGATCTGGGCCCACCACCTCGGAGTGCAACGAGCGCGCGCCCCGGTCAAGCCGCGGCCAATCGCGGCCGCGCGGGCCATTTCGGCCATTCGGGCGACAAGGCGGCGGCGCAACGCGCATCGACAAAACCAGCACCCCATCAGCTGGTTTCGGAGCGCGGAAGCTGAGGCGAACCGCGGCGGAGGGCTGCGAGCGAGAGAAAGAGCGGGGCGGCCCAAGCATTGGGTCGCCATTCGACGGGTCGGAGGAGGCGGACGCGGGTACCGGCCGGCGACCGCCGAATCGAAGCATCGATCGGCGAATCGCCGCGGCAAAGCCGGCGCCCGACGGCGGGAGGCCTTCCCAGGCCTTCGCGGCGGAGTTTGGACGAGCGCGGAGCGAGCGCGACCCTCACCACGCGCTGAGGCGGCGGGTCAGCGGCGGAGGAGCACCCAGGCACCTCAGAGGGGGTAGTCAGCCGCATCACGGCACCGGTCTGACGTCAGAGGGACATCGCGGCACCCCCCCCAGCGGCAGTACACCGTGCAGTGACAACGGCACCGGTACAGCACGCAGCGGGCACGGCACGCGCTGACGCAACGCTGCGCAAGCTGACACAGCACCCTGGAGTGGCGCGCGAGGGGCGCAGGCTGACGTAGCGCTGCGCAGGGTGGCACAGCACCCGGAGCGGCATCCGGCCAGGCCAGGAGGCCACCACAGTGCCAGGAGGCGCCCAACTGAGCCGTTACAAGTACTGAGGCCTTCACTACCGTGCTAAAGTACTACGCCAAGGCCAGTACTGCACCCAAGTACTACACCAAGGCCAGTACTGCACCAAAGTACTACATTGAGGCCAGTACTACTTGAAGTACTGCACCAGCGGCCTGTACTTAAGGACTTGGAGGGGGAGTGAGACTACTCAAGCTGTGGCCTCAAGGAATCCCAAGGGAACTCCAAGGAGTTGTGACCCCTTGAGGTGGGTTGGCTGCTCATTCCTGCATAGGTCCAAGTAGTTGGGGGAAGGAGTGTGCACAGGCGGGCCCCTACAAAGGGACTGTGTACCCCCCAGCCTTGGACCCAACCCGTTTTGAGGGTTGGTAGACCTTAGGAACGTCCTAGAAGTGGGCCAGCCTTCACCAATAGGGTGTGACCCAGGGGCCGTCGCGATCCCCGGCTGGTAAGGCATTAGGCCACCCACAGTTCTTCCCTGCCCCAGGCAAGGGGCGATTGCCGCAGCATTAGGATTCTCCTTGGAATCCTAGTACTGTAGCCGGTGAGGGGGGAACCGTGTCTATTAAGGACTACGTCTCAGGGGATCCTGAGATTGGGGAGTTCCGATAGCTCCCAGTTTACAACTACAGGAAGACCCAGTACCGTCAGTATCCAGTCTACCCACTGTTCGACCGCTTGAGGCATTTCTGAGCCGAGAGCGAGAGTTTTCATCACTGTTGTAGCCAGAGGAGAGATGGCGGACTCTCGTGAGGCACGGAACGGACGGAACGACATGGATGTCGACGTGTGTTCTACAGGATCCGTTCATCCACTTGTAGCTTCATCGAGTACTGTTGGGCCATCACCTTCTTTCAGTCAGCAGGGACCAGTATCGACAGCAGCTTCAGCAGTAGCGGAGCAGACTGCCATCCAGGCAGCTCAGCAGAGTGTTGTGGCAGGACAGCAGGCTCATGAGGCTACTCGAGCCAGCATAGCTGCTGTCCAGCAGAGCGCTGCGGCGGGCCAGCAGGCCCAACAGGCGACCTTTGTGAGCGCTACAGCACTGCAGAGGACTCATGAGCTAGAAGAGGGAGCAAACAGGACGTTAACAGAGGTTCAGACAGGGATGCAGACGTTGCATCAGGATCAGGTGGAGACGCGCAGTATCGCTCATAGTTCTGCGGCACGCAGTTCAGAGGCCGTTCGTATGATGGAGGAGCTCCAGAGAGCCCGTTTGGAGGAGCAGAAGAACTTCCAATCTCGACTGGAGCAGTTGGAGACTGCACTGAGGCGACAAATGAGTATCTCGGATGGAGCGGTGAAGAGGCTCGATTCAGTCCAACAGAAGCTGAACACCGCTCAGAGCGAGTCGAGATCACTGAGACAACAGCTTCAGGAGTCCAGTTGGAAGTTGTCCAGCCTTTCCGAGCAGCAGACGCGAGCGCAGCAGGTGCAGGATCAGCGGTCAGTGGAGGCATCTGCTTGAGAGACGACCATCATGCAACAGGCAGAGGAGATTGCAGCGCGTTTTGATCAGTTACAGCATCAGGCATCTGGAGGACAGGCCGGCACCTCACAGCCCGTTTCCACATCCAGGATGACCCCGCCTGAGCCCATGCAGATTGAGCCTTCAGCTCCGTTTGCACAGCCCTGGGTGTTCTCTCAGCCTTTGGAGAAGGCTCAGGAGTCCCTATTCAACGTGTCGATCAAGCCACCAGAGCCACCGGCGTTTACGGGAGACAGAGAACAGGACATCGTCTGTTGGTTGAACATGGTGAAGGATTATTTGGCTCTCGTTCAACCAAGTGAGATGAAGGCAGTGTCCTACGTCATCCTTCGTTTGCAGAAGAACGCCAGATGTTGGTGGGAGGCGGAGTTGGCTTCACGGAGTGGACACAGACCGGACACGTTGGAGGAACTGATGATGCTATTGCGGGCCCAGTTCGAGTCACCTGTCCATGAAAACAGGGCTCGAGCTGAGCTATTGAGGTTGCAGCAGAGGTCGACGGAGACAGCAAGCACGTACATGGCTCGCATGAAGACATTGTTGACAAAGGTCCCAGGCTATGACTACAAGACGGCATTACAGCAGTGGATATTGGGGTTGAGACAGCCTTTCAGACTAGAGGCGGCAAAGGCTTACCCCAAGACTCTTGCAGAGGCAGAGGCCTTGGTGTGCAGATTAGAGGACGCCATGGAGTTTTGCAAGGGCGGACGTGAGGATTCGTCCAAGCAAAAGGCATCAGGATCAGGCAACCAGGACCAACAGAAGAAAAAGAGCCAGCGGTACAGGCAGACGGGTGGACCAAGGGATAGTGGGAAGAGTACCCAGCAGCAGCAGCCGCCAGTACAGAGGAAACAGTTAATTCCGCCATGACAGTTCACCAGTCAGTATCCTTCGACCAGTGGTCAGGGGCAGACTAGTCGCCAGCCCTATCCCCCACGTCCCTCGGGTGTTGTTACATTCCCTCCCAGCACCAGGAGGAACGATGGGCCTGACCGTCGTGGAAAGGGCAAAAGCGGCCAGAGGAAGCCCAAGGTGGCAGTGCTAGCCACCAGTGAGGAGTTGAGAGGATTGGCCGATCAGTTGGATCGGGAGGCTGCACAGCAGGCAGCCGGGTCAGATTCCGATGTTTCCCCACGTCCGAGGTCGGGAAACTAACTGGCTCCCGCTCTGACCAGTCAGGATTGCATAGGGAGCTTTTGGGACAACCTGGTCAGAGGGGTTGTACCCAGTATGACACGCTCAGCTACGGACAGAGGAAGCGCCATAGGAGACGGGGGAAGTGGAGGTGCAGGAGGGAGAGACGACGGTACCGTCGGAGACGCCGAGCTGCAGCACTAGTCTCAGCACGACAAGGGGAGGTGGTACCTTCAAAGTCCATTTCATTCGTGGAGAGGACCCCTACGTCGTTGATTCAGAGGATTGGGACGACACCGGTTTCTGCTGAGGGCACCCCAGACCCTAAACCGAGTGTACAGGACCACCTGCTTCTGGTGGTGAAGGCGGTGGTGAACGGCACACGTGTGTCGGCATTGGTGGATAGTGGCGCCAGTCGCTCCTTTGTCAGCGACCAGCTGAGGACTCGTCCACCGTTGGATTTTATTGGGGCTTATTCTTCGTTGGAACTTGCCAACGGAGAGACAGTAGTCTCCACCGGGATAGCCCCAGATGTGCTGTTATGTATCGGGTCGGCACAGAGTCGTGTTTCACTTACAGCTGTGCCCATGATGGAGGGGATTCAGGTCATCCTTGGACGGGATTGGCTTGACATTGTGAATCCCCTGGTGGATTGGAGAGCAAACTCCTTGTTGATCAGGAGTGGTGGTGATTTGGAGGTGATCAAAGGAGTTAAAGTGGAGAGTGCGACTCAGTGCCATATTACCGACAGAGGTCTACCTGGTCTTCAGCGCAGTTTTACGTTCCTCAGAGACACGCCAACTACGCAGAACTGGAGAGAGCAGTTCGCCCGATTGAGCTCACCCACATTCTAGGAATATGAGCCATCTGCAGAGTGGACGCATGTGGATGCGGGGCGGACATCGCCGAGGACGGCAGATGCTCCCCAGGGGGGAGTAGTTGATGTGCAAAATCCAGAGAAAGTGGATTCCCGATCTCCAAAATCGTTAGGGGTGAAGACCACAAGAACAAAAATCGATTTCATGTCGATGAAACAGGCGGTGAGATGGGCCAAGAAGACGAACGAGCCTATGTTCTTGTGTGTTCTTTGAGCCAATTCGCAGCCGGATGATGGGAGTAAGAGGAGAAAGGCCAAGGCAGGGGCAGCTAAGGGCAGTACAGAGGGCGAGAGACGCCGAACATTTCGGCAGTCCAAACCAGTGACTCAGGAGGTACCTGTAGAGCAGGTGATACGGACGAAGGTGGAGGAGGCTGATCCAGCTATCAGGGATAGATTGGCAGAGACACTGGAGGAATACAGAGATGTCTTCCCTGATAAACTTCCACATGGGCCTCTGCCCAAGCGAGTGATCGATCATGAGATTGAGACGATACCAGGGGAAGCACCGCCTCACAGAAGTCCTTACAGACTGAGCAGTGCTGAACTTGATGAGATGAGGAGACAGATCGATGCACTCTTGGAGCAGGGCTGGATCCGACCGAGCTCTAGTCCATATGGAGCTCCAATCTTGTTCATCCCGAAGAAAGACGGAAAATGGAGGATGTGTATTGACTATCGGGCTCTGAACAAGATCACAGTGAAGAACAGGTACCCCCTACCGAAGGTCGAGGAGTTGTTAGATCGGCTTCACGGAGCCCGATACTTTACGAAGATCGACCTCTCCTCCGGTTATCACCAGATCAGAGTGAGAGCGTCGGACATTCACAAGACAGCCTTCGTGAGTCGTTACGGCTCCTACGAGTATTTGGTTATGCCCTTCGGATTGTGCAATGCCCCAGCGACGTTTCAGAGGATCATGAACACAATCCTTCGAGACGGCCTTGACCAATTCGTATTGGTGTTCCTCGATGACATCTTGATATACAGCCGGACATTAGAGGAACACATCAGACACATCCGGGCAGTGTTGGATCGACTTCGGTCGGAGAAGTTGTATGGACATCTGAAGAAGTGCGAGTTCTTTAGGACTGAAGTCGAGTACCTCGGGTTTGACGTGGGGGCCAGTGGTGTGAAGCCCTCACTATCCAAGGTCGAGGCAATTCTGAATTGGCCTACCCCTGAGAGCGTCACAGACGTCCGATCCTTTTTGGGGCTGACAAACTTCTACAGGAAGTTCATCAGATGGCTTAGCGAGATTGCAGCCCCACTGACAGACCTCACGAAGAAAAACAGACAGTGGAAGTGGTGTGAAATAGAGGAGCAGGCGTTCAACCGACTGAAGACAGCTATGGTGACAGCACCCGTTCTTCAGCTACCAGACTTTGACCGAGAGTTTGTGGTGACAACGGATGCCTCAGAAGTATCAGTTGGAGCCATCCTCCAGCAGGACTTCGGCAGTGGACTTCAACCTATCTGTTATGACAGCCGAAAGATGAACCCTGCTGAGACTCGGTACAGTGCTTACGAGCGGGAGCTATTGGGCATCGTGTGGTTGGTTGGAAAATGGAGGCATTATCTAGCCTGCAACCACTTCACCATCAAGACGGACCACGACAGTCTGAAGAATTTGCCAAACCAACCGTCGGTTAATAGGAGGGTTTGGAAATGGGTTCAGATCTTGCAGGGATACGATTGCGATATTGTCCACATTCCGGGAAAGGACAACCCTGCAGACTTCCTGTCCCGTCGGAGCATCAGGGACATTCGCAGTATGGTGGATGTGCGGGCACAGGAAGAGTCGTTGGTCCAGAGGTTGAGGTTAGGAGAGGATGATCAGTCTGACGACGCTATACAGAGGAAATTGGATGACGTGTTTAAAAAGTCCAAATTGGAGATTCCCGCGACAGAGGGAACCGAGGAGGGAATCCATTCTTTATTCGTGACATCCACGCGGATAACTTTGGATACGTCTCTGAAGGAGCAGATAGCGAGAGGATATGAAGAGGACGTGCGATGGGACGGCATCATGAGGCAGTTGGATTCGTCCCAGGTACAGACCGTTCGCATAGGCACCCATGTCTATCGGAGGGCTCATGGATTGTTGGAGGTGCACAGTAGAGAGGAGGACACAGAGGTACACCGATGGAGGGTGGTTATACCCGATGTACCGGAGGTCAAGAGGAGGATCATGGGGGAGCTACATACAGTTCCCTACTCCGGACATCTAGGGTACCACAAGACGCTCAAGAAAGTCCAGCAGAACTTCTATTGGCCAGACCATACAGTGGACGTTAGAGACTTCGTTCTCGGATGTCAGGTCTGCCAGATAGAGAAGAGCGTCCATAGGGTAACGGCAGGACTCCTACAACCGTTGAAACTCCCTGAGGAAAAATGGGTCGACGTCAGCATGGACTATATCATGGGATTACCCATCAGTGAGCATGGACACGATGGAATTCTGACAGTAGTGGACCGAGCTACGAAGATGGTACATCTGATACCAGTGAGACAGACCATCACGGCGGTAGAGACCGCTCGACTCTACTGGGACAATGTTGGAAAACATCATGGAATTCCACGTTCCATTGTATCAGACAGAGATCCCAGATTTGTGTCCAAGTTCTGGCGCGAACTTTGGAGGATGTTTGGGAGTCGGCTGAGGATGTCTAGTGCACACCACCCACAGACAGATGGACAAACGGAGGTGATGAATAGGGTGGTGGAGATGGTTCTCCGATGCACTATCCATGAGTCTTCGTTAGAGATAGCCGACTGGGAAAAATACCTCTCAATGGTGGAGTTTGTTATGAACAACAGCGTCTCCCAGTCTACGGGGTACACGCCATTTTACTTGAACTATGGTTATGAGCCGTGTACACCCATCGACTTGATTCGGGATGCGGACACCACGCGCATAGAAGGTGTCAATGTTTTCGTATCTCGAATGCAGAAGACTTTCAAGAGGGCTATGCAGTATGTCTATCAGGCCCAACAACGACAGAAGTCTCTTGCCGATCAGCGGCGAAGAGAGCAGGTGTTCCACAGTGGGGATCAGGTGCTTCTTAGCACGCAACATTTGACGTTGAAGAACGCACCTGTCAGCAAGCTGAAGAGGAGGTTCGTAGGTCCATTCTTCGTGACCCGCAAAGTCGGACCCGTGGCCTACGAATTAGATCTTCCCACCTCATGGAAGATCCACAGGATTTTTCACACGAGCTTGCTGCGACCATTCCGAGTGTCGAGGTGGACACCCGCGACTGTTATGGAGACAGAGGAGGAGGTCGAGCCTGAGGACAACGAGCCCTATGACGTAGAGAAGCTTCTGCGGTGGCGTTGGAGAGGACCCAGTCAAAGGAGGGTCAAGGAATACCTAGTCCTTTGGAAGGACTGGTCAATCGACGATGCTTCTTGGGTGCCAGAGCAAAATTTCGATCACCCAAGGGAATTGAGGAAAATGATCGCCCGAGACAAACCCATTGAGGATCCTAGTTAGGTCTACAAACGGGTAATGGTAGAGAGTACTGACTTATGGGAGTCAGTGTTTTCGGGGGCGAAAACTTTCCCCAAGGGGGGAGTAGTGTGACGAGATTACTTGGGGAGACCGTTTACTCCCTTGTCTTTTCCCCCCGTTCCCTGAGGCCTCTTATTGGGAACATTATTGTCTTAAATTATGTTGATTGACAGCCTGATTAAAGGCCCTAGTAGATGGGATTAGGGCCTTGAGGAGGTACTCCTTTATTTGGGTGATTTCTGGCCAGCTGCAGTACTTTGCGGCAGTTAGGGGGACGGCTGTACTGAGCACGGTTGTTTTGGGACATTTTTGGGCCCACGGCGGGCGACCCGGGACGCGGTACGCCCTGTCGCACAAATGCCATGCGGTTGGATCATCAGTAATCATTGTTGCTTGCGATTCTGGCAACTCGCCTCCCGGATCGCGCGGATCGGACCACAATCCGTGCGACCGAGCTCGCAGCATCCCGGCCTCCAACGCCGCGCACTCAGCGACCTTCTAGGGATCTGGGCCCACCACCTCGGAGTGCAACGAGCGCGCGCCCCGGTCAAGCCGCGGCCAATCGCGGCCGCGCGGGCCATTTCGGCCATTCGGGCGACAAGGCGGCGGCGCAACGCGCATCGACAAAACCAGCACCCCATCAGCGTTGGTGGTGGACCGGTCCCAGTACCAAGCGGCAGAAGGAGTACTTGGTCCTCTGGAAGGACTATTTGTTGGATGATGCCACTTGGACTCTTGAGGAGAATTTTACCTACTAAGAGGAGCTCAAGAAAATGGCCAAGAGAGACAGACCAGTAGAGGATAATTAAGGCCACTGGTTAGCCTGACATTTCGAGGGCAAAGCTACCCCCAGGGGGGAGTACTGTGGTGTAAAGCATAGGGGGTAGTCTATTTCCTTGGTTATGCATATTTGGGAAGTATAATAAATAGTAATAAACCTTTTAGAGAGCTTACTAGGAAGTCATAGGTTCTTGAATCAGGCCATTCGGGTTAGCAGTAGTGGAGATATAATTGTTAGAAGTTTTAGTACTTAAAGGTCCCTCCTCAACCGTACTGGGGGATGAGATATTATCTATACAGTGACGTTGGTTGCATTGTCACATAATGCGGGGCACGCCAAAGGGTGACCCTGATGCCCGACTTGTTGTAATTCTTGTTGACCACTCGCCTCCGTGTGGTTGTGCCCATGAGCCGCACTGGCGTCGTGCCCCCACTGTGCGCACTGCCGCCCCGTGCCCTGCCGTTTGCAGGACTGGGCCCACACTGCGCACCCCGAAAGAACGAGCGCCCCGGACCGCCCACCGTCATTTGGCGGAGGAGGCCTATTCGGGCTGGATTCGGTGCCGCGGCACATCACCCGTGCATCGAGCCGAAAACCACGCCAATCGCATGGAAAAGGAGTGACAACATGGTCGTAACCAAGAATGGTTTGCTCAAGTGAAGCAACTTGATGAGTGGAAAGCTCATAGAGATTGTCGGCATAGAGAGCAGAAAGCTCTTCGTCATGAAAGGGATAAGCAGTTGAATGATTCAACTTGAATCCCAATAAATATGAGCAAACGCAAGCAAGGAAACAATAGCGCAAGGCTAAAGTCCATCGATTCCTTTATGTAGGTAGTAGCCAAAAGGTGCAGCACGTTGAGGCCGTAAACTTGGCTGACGAGTTGGACCCAATCGTGCAGGCCGAGGTATTTAAGGAGCCTAAGAAAGCACCGGCAGATAAGGTACCCTGTGGTTGGAGTCGACTCGGAAAGCAACCCCATGGGCAGATGAGTCGAGCAGTGATAACAATGAGGTGAATCGTCCTGCCAGATTTGGCAAAACCGCTACCTTCTAAAAAGGCAAAGCAACCTAAAAAGGCATTGAAAAAAACTTCAGGTTATGTTCTTGGTGCAGCTCCACTAGAGCTTGTCCGTATTTCACATGCCCATAAGCAAGCAGATGTGGGAGACTCTGCTGGACGTGGTGAAGTTGTGTATGTTGGATCAACAGGCACTCTAGCGAGGCCCATTCCTCAAGAGAGGAAGGAGGTATATATTGTTGTGAAGCGGTAGGAAAAACCCCTAGAAAAGGCAAGGGTACAGGCTGACAAGATAGCCCAACTGCTGGCAGCAATAGGCAAAGAAGAGTATGCCAAATTCCTTAAATTCAAGGAGTCTCGGCATACCCATCAGCAGGCTCAACCCCCCCCCATCAAGGGGAGAGCAGTGCAGGTCAGGAATACCAGGAGATCAAATATACGATGGGTGAACCAGACCTTGCCTTTCAGCAGTGGAGAAAGCCGTTTAGGGTGCAAGAGACCCACGGGACACAAAGAGTCCTACCCCAAAGGCACACCCGCCATATCATGGGTGTTAGGATATCTTGGGGACCTTTCATGACCGATACGGGGAGTATATTACAAAGGATATTACCACCCAGTCGGAGGGAAGGCGCCCTATAGGGCCTCTGTCCCCCTGGATGCACTCTGTAGAATACCGGCACAATTGCATCTTACCTTCGAGGTGTAGCAAAAGACACTAAAAATACATATGCTGGATATTCAATAAGCAGCCACAGAGTGGTAAGCAATCCAGAGGATAAGCATGAGGATCCCTCATAAGGTTTCACTTGTACAAGTTGTTTCTAAAGTGCCAATTCCACATGCACCTCAGGCAACACAGGCACCTGCCCAGCCCTTTATGATGGGAAGGCTAGGACCGGGAGTAGTGCAGCCACAACCTCATACAACGCAACAGAAGATCAAGAGGCTACCGGCTTTGTCTTCGTTTGGCCCTAAACAATAGTCGCACGCTGTGCAGCAGCCACCTTCCTTTTCTGTATAGCAGCAACCACTCATAGTGCAACTAGAACCACAATTTCTATAGCCTTTTTAGGCACCAACGCAGCCACATATAGCACAACAATATGGCGGTCCCTCAATGGTCCAACTGCAGTAGCCATATTTGCAGCCCATCCAACCACCGTTGCCAATTTTGATGGGATCAATTCAATAGTAGCAGTTAGTGAGACCAGGGCCAATATAATAATTGGAACTATCGCAATTAGGATATGGCTAGAAGCAGCCCATGATGGCACCAGGGCAACCAACAAGTCCATCCCAGTAGTATAGTGATCCTTCTCTATTCCAGCAATCAGTAGAACCAGAAGAGGAGGAGTTGTTGTTTGGGGGACTACACTATATGCAGGCTCCTGAGCCACTGCATTAGGAGCAGGTTGCCTCTATTGCAGCAGGACTCCATATGGCAGCAGATGGGCCACCACCGCCATTTGCAGACTACGACCCCATAGGACCAGGCTACCTGCGGTTGGGTTAGGGGTATCTTACATCAGCACAGGAAGTGCCGTTTGCTTCTGTGTATATGCATCCCGAGAGGGAACTACAGGTGAGCATCCCAAATATGAATAATCAAGGCATGAAGCCCCAAAGTGGAATAAAGACAAGCAAGCTTTGACTAAGTGGTTGCAGGAAGTCATTATGTATTTCAAAACCATTGTTGCACCCCGAAGTCAATGAGGGTGGATAGCACTAAACACTCTTGAAGAGTTAGTGAAACACAGCCTACTTGCCCAACTAGGTCACTTGGGTGTCAGGACCAAAGGTCCCTACCTTTATAAAGGCTGCTATTTCAGACCCAATCTTAAAGTCTGAGCATTTATGACCATAAAGTGTCTCCATGTCATACTTAAACTACTCCCATGACAGTTGAAAGTCTAGCTGCGAGAGCACTTCTGCGTCAATGGTAACTCCCCACCATCAAATACATGCAATTGCTTGAACAAATGTTTCTTAAGTGTAAAAAGGATATGGATAACTTCTCTAAGCTGCATGCATTATACACAGAATTGCATCTTGATATCAAGCGAAAATGCTTGTTAAACAAAGATGATGTGTAGTGGTCCACTTATGCAAGCTTGAGGGCTCATTTGTATAAAGTGGGACCAACATATAACCAGGAACACAAGTCATATGGCTCACGTCTATCTAGTAGCTGTAATGGCAAAAGCAATATGAGCAATAACCTCGGACATAATAAAGCCATTCGAAAGCATTATGCTTTAAAGGTTAACAATAGGGGTAAACCCATTCTCCATACAAAACCGAAGGTTTGTGGGGGGCAAGTCCACAAGGTTCACAATACTGATGCACAGGTGGATCTTAGCACACAAGGAATACGAGTTTCAGCCCATCAAGGCTATTCATGATCCCATGGAGGGAAAGGCCGTTATGAGCCAGTCACAACTACATGAGACAATAGTGGAGGTGCTGAAGAGAGCTAGAAAGTGCTTTT
>CAJHUC010000190.1:0-10263 GCA_905146915.1 Ostreobium quekettii
GCCACGCTGGCAATCAACCCGATCCGCAGATTCGGAAATGAGTACTTACTGCCTGTCATCCGCTGATTCGGCACACACGTCCGCTGCCATCCGCTAAATTAGCGGATGGGGTGCGCGGCTTCCGGTCCGTTGGAAAATATCCGTTAGCGCCCAAGCGGAATCCGCAGAGTCCGCTGACTGGCACCAGCCGTCCGCTGCCATCCGTGCCACGTCAGCAAGAGAGAGAGCGGGGTCCGCTAAATTAACGGATATTTAACGGACGGCACCCTCGTCCGTTATTAACGGATCCGGGTGGCCACCTCTAGTGCCCAAACCATCTGTCGATGGCCTTCCTCAGACGCACAACCCTTTGCAATATAAAAAATATACTATTCCATCGAGTTTCCACAGACCTGACCAGCTGGAGTACCCTCCGTAGGTTGGGCCTTATGCCACCTTCACCCAACTCATCAGAGGGCACCTCTGATGCAGACACCCCCTCCTCATCACTAGAAACTACGTTATTACCCTCCCTTATTATTTCCACTTGCAGCCATTGCAACTCAGCTGTGGCTTTTGCGCTAGCACGCATGTGGTTCACCAGCGAGGAGACCCTGCCATCGTCGGGACATATGCACAATGTTGATGACCAATTCCTAAGAAGCAGCAGCTGCAGCAGTTGCTACACACACAAATAACCCCCAACATATATACACACACAACATCGCACACACCAAGACACACCAGCATCTTACTGGTCTATTGCACTGCATAGCTTTTGGCAGCCTTTGGTATGGCCGGCGCGGACACGTAGGTTGGTCAGGCCATGGGTTACGACATTGTGGAGCATGTGGTAGGCACAGTGTGACCAATCTGCCAGACCGCCTCTGGGTTGCTCCCCAACCTCATATGCCGCCAGCTCCCCCCTAATAGCCCGGCTGATGTTGCCCCTAGCGTCTGTGACAAAGGATGGCCACCAGCCGGTCATCCCATACTTCTCCAGCTCCTTGCGGGCTAGGTCCACCACCACTGCATACACAAACACGTTGTGACAAGCAACAAACCACTCGACCAGTTGGTAGTTGGGCAGTCACTGCTGCCCATTCACCCCATCATCCCATACTTCTCCAGCTCCTTACGGGCCAGGTCCACCATCACTGCATACACAAACTGCTTGCGACAAGCAACAAAGGCGAATATCATAAATAACAAACAACACGACCAGCTGCCAGTTGGATAGTCACTGCTGCCCATTCGCTGCACAATCTCTCACTTTCAGCCGTAATGCTCTCCGCCTCCACAGGCACCGACCCCATGCACCTGCTTTGCAGATGCCACTGGCGGTTGGCGTGGCCATCATGCCGGTGCGTCTCCTCCACCCAGTGCATAGTCATTAACAAATACTCTCACTGTGTGCGAGAGCGCCAAAGGTCGCAGGTGAAGGCCAGCCACCTTATTCCACTCCTCCATCCCCCGCAGCTTCTGCACCACCTGATGGTGCATGGATACCATCTACGATAATAACAGAGACACTATTTTTAGGCTGACAACCAACACAGTTGTGTGCTGCAGACTGTATCACATGGACACCATGGGACAACAGAATATATTGCACACAATGCATATGACGACATGGTAGCAGCCGACCTCATTGGTGATAATCTTTTGACTGAAGGAGGGGCAGCGGCCATTATGTGCCTTGCACATGCGGCGGAAGTTTGGAGACTCAACAACGGATAGCTGAATGCTATCCACTATAGCAAATGCAGTCAGCGATCACCCGCTGGATCGCCATGGGGCAGTTCCTGTGGCAAAGGCCTCCTGCTGCATGTAATGTGCCACTCCCACCTCACGGCTCTCCTCAGCCGTCCGCGCAAGAAACTCAGCCATGGGAAAAGTGACACCATCCGCCCGTGCTTTGTCTGCC
This sequence comes from Ostreobium quekettii, assembly GCA_905146915.1. Lineage (NCBI taxonomy): Eukaryota > Viridiplantae > Chlorophyta > Ulvophyceae > Bryopsidales > Ostreobiaceae > Ostreobium > Ostreobium quekettii. The sequence goes on from CAJHUC010000190.1 coordinate 1,907, forward strand.
AGCTCCACGGCAATGGACAGCGTCCATCGTGTGACCTTGTGGTGGCCCATATGCTTTTCCACAGTTGAGAAAGATGATGACTTGTGGTCGTCTTCCTTCCCCGTAACACCGTCGTATCTTGCAAGGATGCAAGGCCGCCCCTCCTCTTCCACATACATTGGCTTCACCCACCGGCTGCCGCTCTGCCCGGGCCCCAACTGTGGAGCCACACACCTATTGCTGCCAGAGGCAACCCCCACCCCACCCCCTCCCTCCGTTCAGGCCCGCTTTGCCCTTGAGGGTGCATTCCGGCCCTCGCCACCGGCCGCGCGCTTCACCCTGCTTCCAGAGGCGGTCCCCGATGCCATCAACGGGCCCCCAGGTATCGCCACTGGCACAGATGCAGCTCCCACTTTGCCGCTCACTGACGCGCCCTCAGGATCCCCAACCGGCAATAGCCCTTCAGATGCCCCAACAGCTGGCGGCTGTCATGGGTTCGGAGCCCCCTCCGCGCTGGGTTCCAGATCCGAGTCCCCCAGGTCCCCCGTCCCCAAATGCGCAAAGTCCAACAGGTCTGGGAGCGGGGCACTGCCGCCAACAGACGCCCCCTGGCCTTCCCCCCCTGCCGCTCCCACCGCCGTCCCCGCATGCCCGGATCCCTCACCTTGGGGGGTGGGGGACTGCCTTTCCAGGCGCCCCTCTGTCTGGCCCCAGGCATCCCCTGCTGCAGGATGTGGGGGGCCGCCTTGGTGACGTCAGGCCAGGGGCCGGGACTCCCGGCCTTCGGAAGCCGCCGCCGCTGCGTCTGCTTGGTCTTGCCACCCATTGCAACAAACGCAAACTATGCTGCACGAGGGCAGGGGCATCACGTTTGTGGACCGTGGGGCGCGCGGCAAATCTGATCGCGGCATTCTTATTGGTCCACGCATGAATTTGATGTTGGTTTGTACTGTGGAACGGCCTCCGGAACGGGTTCTAGGACAGCCTGGGACGGCCTTCGGAACGGCCTGGAATGGAGTCTAGACCGGTCTAGAACGGACTCTGGACAGGCCTTGGGCAGTACAGGAACGGACTCCTAGGTGGGCCGTACTGCCCTGGAACGGAATTGGGACGGCTGCACACCGTTCCAAATCCATCCCAGTCCGTTCTAGCCCAAGGACGGATCCATCCTTGGCCGTTCCTGGGCCTGCCAGCCCAAGGACGGGGATGGACTCCGGTCCGTCCCCGTTCCGGGACGGCCCACCTCTGGCTGCGCCACCAGTCTTCTACCGACCAGAGTTCCTGTAGCTCTGTTGGTTGCCAAGTGCACTCAAACCACTCTGTGACGGTTATCTCGATGTTGTCGGGGAACGTCGGCAGATTGGGATTATGATTCCTGGATAAAGTTCTTTTTGTTGGGCACAACTCCCCCCTGTCCCTTGGGTCAGTGGCCTTGTCCAACCAACTCACATGTTTGGGACTGACATCGGGCGCCTCGTCACCATCAGAAAGTGGAGCCATGTTGTCCAGAATCGCAGTGGGGGCCATTCACATGGGCGTCCAACTGCAAATCCAACACATGTATGCATTTGGATATGTAAACAAGACAATTTCTATACCAGCCTTAAGGCCGGTACCCTGAACTGCCTAACTGCAAATCAACAAAATACTTGCATTTCGACATGCAACCAAGCAAACTTCTGTCCCAGCCTGCTGCCCGGTACCCTGAAGTGCTACTTGTACACCATCACGTTTTCATCATCACAATAGGCATACTCTGTTACTACAACATGTTGTATTACATGTGCCACTCAGCAATTTGGAAACTTCCAACATGAGCATGCCAATGAAACTCTTGAACGACGGGTAGTCCTCTATGACCATAGGCCAGTCACTTTTATTATCCCATATTCTTTGCATCTACTGTAGATGGCACCTCCTACCATACATTGTTGCAGCAAGACCCCACGAGTACACCAGCATGGGATCGTCAATTATGCTCAGCAATTTCTTTTTGAAAGCCGTCGCAAACACGTGGCCCGCATCACTGCCCGCCGTACTATCATCCACTGTACCCACCTTGTCGTATATCAACTTCAACAAAAAGTATAACGTATCTGAAATAGTCACATATTGATACCTTCAAGGCGCTTGGAGACTTCTCTGATGGGTTCCAAAACGCCCCGCAACTGCCACAACCCCATCCACACATGGCGCTCAAATATATAGTTGGCGTCCTTCTCTTCCTCCTCTCCCTCTTATCCTCCTTGCTTCCCCTTAGCTCTTTTTTTCTTCTCTTTCTCTGCAGCGATCTCCACTTTTTTGGAGGTCATATATTTGCGAATCAATTGCTCAAGCAGCAACACATGTCGAATAAGGAAATACACCAAATTCCAGTGTGTCGGACACCATCCGCTTATTTGCAACACCCGTCTTGGGAGTGGGGTCCTATCGTTTGACCAATCCCACTCATCAGAGAGGTACCCCGGGTCATCCTCGTCATTCATGGCATCGTTCCCCAATTCCTCATCAGAGCACGAAACACTTACAATGTCGATGTCGGATGCACGACGATCACCAAAATTCTGCTGCAAAAACACACGTTGCAGCCTCTCCAATTCTGTCCGGACCAATGGGCACCTCCGCACATGCACAGAGAATGGCTGTACTGGAGCAGTTATAGACTCCACCTCCGCCAGTGCATATTGGACAGCCGTGTTCAACACATGGCACACACACGGGTGCCAATCAAAAAGAGCTTCGTCTGGGGCCCCGTTAATCATGGCCCTATCCCTGTCGGCCGTGATGGCGGGGCGCTCGTGATCAAGTTCGTTGCAGAACACTGCGAGGAGGTTTCTTCTCATCTCATCCTCTTGTGTCTTGTGTACAGCTGCCACCTTTGGTGGTAGGCCAAAATCTAGTCGGGTGTGGAGAAGCTTGTTGCGAATGGACGCATGGTCGTGGCGCCCAGGAAAGTTGGATGTGCCTTGACAAAGTGCCGCCCAACATGCCATTGAGCTATTTTCTATTTTTCAATTGACTCATTTGGCAAATTATTAATACTTAGCTCAGGCCCTTTCCGGCGGCGATCACCGCCGGTACTTGGCCGCAGGCAGCACACACACAGGACTCATCATCATGGCGTACTACAAATCATAAGTGCAGGCCCTTCCCGGCGGCGATCGCCGCCAGTACTCGGCCGCAGGCAGCACACACACAAGACACATCATTATGGCATGTCATTCATCAGAAGTGCAGACCCTTCCCGGTAGCGATCGCCGCTAGTACTCAGCCACATGAGTACACCCAACACATCATCATGGTATCATACGCCGTATCCTGTGCCCTGGGTGCATGCAGCAGGTAATATTAATAATATAATAATAACCCACACCCACACCCACACCCACATCAAGATGCGGCCTCACCTAAAATGTACCGCTTTAGTGTCAATGACTCGTCCAACCAATATAATGTAGTTGTGAGGTAAGCTTCGTTTACACGGGAGGTCCACACGTTGCATGTCATAGCCACGGAAGTGGTCTTCATCACCTCCCTAATCTCCTGCTTGATGCTCATCTTTATTGACTCGGCTTGGTCTGTAATATTTTGCGTAATAGCTTGTCTAGATATCCATGGCCAGTGCGGCACGAACCTTCGCATAAATCGGCAAAACGCCATGTGTTGACCAAACTGGTAAGCAAGGTTCATCGAGCAAGTCAACTGGCCCAGGGCGGTGCACGCCGCCTACCACTCCTTACTTCTGGGACTCCATGCTCCAAACGTCGGTCTTGCCTATGCGTCCAATATCATTTGGCTGCCAGACCACGTTTTAGCCAACGCATCCTCCAAGTCCCGTGTGTTGGACACGCAGAGGTGGGCCGTCCCAGAACGGGGACTGTTGCGGCCCGCGGGCGGCCGCTGGTTTCCGGAGTGCTGGGGGCGGTCGCCGCACCCGATGGCGCGGCCTCGATGCCGCGCCTCTCCGCCGGATTCCGGCGGGCGTTGTCGGGGTGCTCGGTTGTTCGGTAGCGCGGTGGGCCCTTGGGACGCTCGGGGACCTTCCCCGAAGCCTGCCGTGCGCAGGCGGTGGAGTCGCGGCGGCGAACGGCGGTTCGCTGCCTCGCGGCGGGGCAGAGAGGGGGCCCGAATGCGGTTACAGTCTGGCACTCGCGATGCGCGCATCCAATGTACCTGCGCGATGCCCGGTCGCGGGTCCATCGCGTCACATCAGACATGACAGCTCAGTGTAATGTACGGACCATGTCCCAGCGCCCCCGGTCACTTATAATCAACCTAATCTAGCTCTAATTCCAACCATCCCCACCCAGCACCCGGCCTCTAAGTACTGAATCTTCACGAGGCCGTATCTTCCTCAATAGTCCACAAAACTGAGTGCTGAAAGAAGCATTGGAACCAGGAAATCATAATTAAACCGTAGAGAAGGATGACTCAGCGAGATTACGTAATACAGCTGCAGAAAACATCATTTACTGCCTGCCCCCAAGTAGCTCCACAACAGTACTCTCCCCTTGGGGTAGCTTTCGCCCTCGAAAGCGTCACTATCCCATACTAGTGACTTCCTCGGGCTTGTCCCTCTTGATCATCTTCTGCAGCTCTCTCGCATAGGTGAAATTTCCTGCCGGTATCCAGGAGGCATCGTCCAAACTCCACCCAGTCCATAACACCAAAAATTCCTTATGCCTCCTGCCACTGGGGCCTGCCCATCTCCAACGCAGCAGCTTCTCCACATCATATGGTTCATCAGCTTCAACTTCAATCTCAGCGTCTTCATCTTCCTGTGGGGACGACCATCTGGACGTTCTGAATGGTCGAAGTAAACTCGTATGGAAGACATTGTGAATCTTCCACCCTTTAGGCAGCTCCAATTCGTAGGCCACTGGTCCCACCGGACGGACCACAGCAAAGGGACCCACGAATCGCCTCTTAAGTTTGCGAACAGGTGCATTCTTCAATTGTAGATGTTCTGTGCTCAACAGCACCTGTTCCCCACTGTGAAAGCGCTGATCACGCCGCCGTTGGTCGGCCTGGCGTTTCTGTCTCTGTTGTGCCTGTTGAACCATCTGCATTGCCAGCTTGAACATCTTCTTCATACGTTTAACGAAAACATCAACCCCTTCAAGGTTTGTCTGGTCGACGTCTCGTATCAAGTCCAATGGGGTCACTGGTTCAAACCCATAGTTGAGGTAGAACGGTGTATGCCCCGTAGCTGGTGATGCGCTGCTGTTCATCACGAATTCCACCATGGGCAGATAACGCTCCCAGTGTGTGATGTCCTGACTCGCATGGATTGTGCATCGGAGGACTTGCTCCACCACCCTATTTGCTGCCTCCGTTTGACCATCTGTCTGAGGGTGGTGGGCACTGGACATTCGCAGCTTACTCCCCAACAACTTCCAGAATTCTTGCCAGAACTTGGACACAAATCTTGGATCACGGTCACTGACAATTGACCTGGGGATCCCGTGTAGTTTCCCTATGTTGTCCCAGTAGACACGGGCAGTTTCAGCAGCTGTGATGGTCTGCTGAATTGGTACCAGGTGTACCATCTTCGTTGCCCGGTCTACAACTGTCAGGATCCCGTCGTTGCTCCTCTCACTGACCGGTAGACCCATGATGAAGTCCAAGCTGATGTCGTTCCATTTCTCCTCTGGAAGTTGTAAAGGCTGCAGTAGTCCAGCCGGCACCTTGTGGACACTCTTCTCAGACTGGCAGACCTCACATCCCAACACATAATCTCTCACATCCACTGTGTGGTCTGGCCAGTAGAAGTTTTGTTGTAACTTCTTGAGTGTCTTGTGGTAGCCCAGATGACCCGCGTATGGTACTGCATGTATCTCCTCCATAATCCTTCTGCGGGCATCCTCTACATCAGGCACCACCAACCTCCAAGGTCGCCTGTCCTCTGAATTGTCTTTCACTTTAATCTCCAGTAATCCATGACTCAGCCGGTAATCACGATTCCCGATCCTGGTGACACGTCCTTGGACAGATTCCAACTGTTCCATCACTTCTGCCCATCTACTGTCTTCTCGATAGCCCTTTTTAATGGAGTCCCTCAAGCTTTCTTCCAGTGTGACACGGGCATTGGTCACCAACAAAGAATGTAAAGAATAAAGTGGATGATCTCCCCCACCAGCAGCCACCACTGCTTCCCCAGTTCTCGACTTCTTAAAAATTTCATCGAGTTTTTTTTGTATTTCGTTCTCCCCCTTGTCACCTTCATTCAACTTAAGACGTTGGACCAATGACTCCTCTTCCGCACGCACATCCGCCATACTGCGCAATTCCTGAATACTCCTACGTGTGAGGAAGTCTGCAGGGTTGTCCTTTCCTGGGATATGGACAATGTCACAATCGTATCCCTGCAGTACCTGCACCCATTTCCAAAACCGCCCGTTGACAGCAGGTTGGTTGGGCAGGTTTTTCAAAGAGTCATGGTCTGTCTGGACGATGAAGTGGCGGCTGGCCAAATAATGCCGCCATTTCCCAACAGCCCAGGTGATGCCCAGAAATTCCCTTTCGTATGCACTGTACCGGGTTTCTGCGGGGTTGAGCTTCCTGCTTTCATAGCAAACGGGTTGCAGCCCGTTGCCAAAATCCTGTTGCAGGATACCTCCGACGGATACCTCTGACGCATCCGTTGTGACCACAAATTCCCGCTCGAAATCCGGTAACTGCAACACTGGAGCAGTCACCATTGTTGTCTTCAACCGGTTGAATGATTTCTCTGCTTCATCATCCCAGACAAAGGTCCTGTCCTTCTTGGTGAGGTCCGTCATGGGTGCTGCCAGTTCGCTGAACCACCGTATGAATCTGCGATAGAAACTGCACAGCCCCAAAAATGACCGGACATCAGTGACGTTGGTTGGTGTCGGCCAATCCAAAATTGCTCTGACCTTCGACAATGAGGGCTTGATCCCCTCAGCTCCCACGTCGAAGCCCAGATATTCGACTTCGGTTCTGAAGAAGTCGCATTTCTTCAGCCTCCCAAACAGCTTCTCCGACCGAAGTCTACTCAGAACTTCCCTGATGTGTCGTAGGTGTTCCTCCTTGGTTCTGCTGTATATCAGGATGTCATCAAGGAACACCAACACATATTTGTCCAAGCCTTCCCGCAGTACTGTATTCATGATGCGCTGGAAGGTTGCTGATGCATTACACAGTCCGAATGGCATGACCAGGTACTCGTAGCTGCCATACCGACTCACAAAGGCCGTTTTGTGAATATCTGACTCTCGCACTCTGATTTGATGGTAACCAGAGGCGAGGTCAATCTTCGTGAAGTAACGTGCCCCGTGAAGTCGGTCCAATAACTCCTCCACCTTTGGCAGCGGATACCGATTCTTAACAGTGATTTTGTTTAATGCCCGATAGTCTATACACATGCGCCATTTCCCGTCCTTCTTGGGGATGAAAAGGATGGGGGCGCCATACGGGCTTGAGTTGGGTCTTATCCACCCCTGCTCCAGTAACACATCGATCTGTCGCTTTAGCTCGTCCAACTCTGCCGTGCTGAGTCTGTATGGACTTTTATGAGGCGGTGCCTCACCTGGCAGAGTATCAATTTCATGATCGACAACTCGCTTTGGAGGTGGACCATATGGCAGCTAGTCATGGAACACGTCCTGGAATTCCTTCAATGTCTGCTGCAACTATTCCCTGACTTCCTCATCAGCCTCCTGGACTTTCTGCTGAATCACTATCTCAATCAACATATCCTGAGTAACTGGGCCTGTTTCCTTCAATAATCTCCGCTTTTCGCCCTCAGTCATGCCCCGTGCTGCACCAACCTTGGACCTTGGCCTTTTCTTTTTCTCTACAGGAAGTTCGGTGGCCCTCAGAATGCACAAGTACATAGGCAGGTCAGTTTTATTTGCCCGTTTTGCTGCCTGACGCAATGAAATGAAATCCAATTTGTCACGTACAGGCTGCCGTACACACTTCCCTGCCACTCTCCGTGTCCTTGTGGTTCTGCACCTTGGGGGACCCTGGGTTTTGTGAGGGTCTTTGTTGTCGTCTGGAGAAAATTTGTTGGGTTTGGTACTCCCCCCCTGTGGAACATCAGCCGTCCCCGGCGATGACAAACTTCGCAGCCCTGCAGGCTGCCGGACCCACTCCTTCGCCGAAGAATCATATTGCCAGAACTGAGGCGATGATAGTACAGCCAATTTCCTTCCCAGGTCTATAGTAGGAGACCTATCACCCTGCTTGAGGTCTCTGAAGTAGCACTGGAGACCGTTCAGACCTCTGTCGACTATCTGACAATGCGTGCCAGACTTCTCACGAATTCCCTGGATTGGCTCCAGCTATGAGCCATTACGCAGAAAAAACGTGTTTGACCGCCAATCCACCAAGGGGTTCATGATATCCAGCCA
>CAJHUC010000191.1:0-12735 GCA_905146915.1 Ostreobium quekettii
CGGGGAGCAACGCCTCCCCGCGTACGTACTGGTGGTCGGCCACATTCCGGCCCGGCCACCCATCACACAGACACTACAATGTACATCAGTGTGTCACGACTGTATCGCCCGGTATACCCCCGTATCGGACCCACTATCGATACACCGCAGCCCAGTCTGCCCCCACGGCCTGTCCCTTAGGGACTTCCCGAGGCTATACACTACTCCATACTTGGGGGATTCAGACAAGTAAAGAGCCTACGAGTATCTAAAGATCATAAGAATCCAAATAATAGGTCCAATCCCACAGATGACTAATCAACCAAGACTAATGGCCATAAATCTCTCGACCCCCATATGTTTCCACAACAATACTTCCCCCTGGGGGGAGTTTTCGCCCTCGAAAACAAGACCGAAATCACTCCATTGACCATCTGTCTAGTCCCTCTGTAGAATTTCGGGATATGTTCCAGTGTACAAGAAAATCAACTGACCTTCTTGTTATTGGGACCTCTTCAGTATCACTGCAACAGGTGCTCATCTCAGAAATCTCTAAGTCAGGTCTCTCCCATCACTGTGTCGGATGTACACTCGTGTTCATCTTGAAAACAGAAAAGATGAAATAATGCTATGACCTGTGTCCGAATACAGCAGGTCAGCACGAGTGCTATCTACCTATACACTAAGTGTGTTGCCAGTCGACCAGGAGCATCCGACTATCCACTACCTGACAAGTCTGATATAGAAATAGATAACTTATGAGCTAGCTGTCCATCTGAGGATCGGTATAAATCTACTGATAATTCTCTCTGTCCTAATCCCTCAGATGAATCTCTCCGAAATATTTTTTCCTCTTTGAAACTGCAGCGTACCTTAGTCATTCCATCTCTAAATCCATCATGACAAGATATCCCAATAAAAGATTTCTCGACTCCTCACTGCACTGATCAATCATAGTCCTCTATATATCTCAGCCCAATCATCAATCAGTAAAGCATCGGTCTGGCCTCAACATCCGGTGTCCCATACCACTTTCAGTCTTACCAGCACCAAGCCTCCCGTCTCAAGGACTGAATAAAACTCAACTCCACTCAGATCTGAAGACAATGATATAATCATGGAAACTCTTATCACCGAGTGCTGATCACAACAACCCTTTCAGGTAAACACTGTGACCAGCCCGCTATCACCATCAATGATCTAGAGTCTCCAATCATACAGATCATGCACCACTGTACTGAGTCAACAAAACCCCAACACCATGGAAACAAAATGAATAGCCGCAACTCCTCTCTCAAAAGAATAAAGGTGTCTGTAGCTCATTTTTTTGTTTTTACCTCTCTCCCGGATCCAGAGCTCATAAAAGAATGACAGATAAAATCAACAAATTTTGTCCACTTCCTTCCCGTCTGTGCCCTCAGCCGGGATAGTCTCACCATAGGATGTTATGAAAACAATCTAGTATCCTCAAAAAAAATTCTCAATCAGATATTTGGCGCCATTGTCCGACTGTCTTCCGGTCTGGGCCCAGCCAAATGTGGCCATGATTGTTAACATGGGAGCAAATATGAGCCTCCTCATGTCACAACCATCAATCTCAATATCAACCACACAGCCAAAATGTCCGACTGTCATCAAAGCAATCTCCTCTAATCCAACTCAATATGCCACAATTTCGATACAGGTACAATCTCAACCGCTGACTGCAATCGAGAAAGGACTCCTCGAGTGTGATCAAGTGGCCTCGACCTCAATACCCAACCACAGCACAGAGTACCACTGACCTAATATGGGTCATCATCCCCGGATTCCAACACAATCGTCGATACAGCAAGATGTACTCTGGGCGCTCTCAGTCGACCTCCTATTATGGGCCCGGAGGGAATGCGATCAATGCGCTGGGCGCCCCCATTTTTAACGACCGGGGGATGGGCACTTCCTTTTACGAATACACAACGACCGTCGATAACCTCTATATCCAAGAATGTGTATATGACCAGTATCCGCCAAATCCCTCATACACTCAAGTAATCATCAGCCCACAGTACACATCAAATATAGATCATCGGTGCTAGCTCTACCCGTCACTGCTAACCACTATGCAAGTGAACGGGTCTGCCATCCTCTATAACCATCCACCGATTTTGACCTTGTGTGTCTGTACCTGAAGATGAGGATGCTGAGACTGGAAGCTATCTCTGTCCTCTGGCTCCCTGCTACATCCAGCAATGTCCAGCTACTTCCCCCTGGGGTGCATCGACCGTCCTCGGCGATGTCTATGTGGCTCACTGCTAGCCGAGTACTCACATTCTCCAACTAGAGAATTAAGTGTACCAGTCCAATGCCCCCAGTTGCACCTGGGGCCTGCAACTGTCCGCCACGAGAGATAAAATCGAGTGCAAACACAAGTCAGGTGTCTACTGATAACCTGGTATGTGAGCATCATGAAATCCCCGCACTGCTACCATCCTCACAATCCTCCTAGCAGTGAACACAAGCAGGGATGTACAACTCAAAAGAGGATGACCTTCTGTCTCATGGAATCGACCAGCTGTTCCTGTCATATTCCTCTTGATCAAGTTTGAGTTGAAATCATATAATATGCCCTCACACTACCCCATGTCTCCAGCACTCCTGAGTGTCCTATCACAGTGGAACACTCTGACATACAATATAGAATCGGTGACATGCTCAGAACTGCTGGCTATGTGCAGAACCAACAATACCACAATGTCAACCAACTCTGGCACACCTGTGCAATATACCACTGCTAGAAGCCTGCAGAGCAATGGTCCTGAATCCGGCTCCTGGGTCTGAGGCTGCCCACAGCAATGAAGTCGGAACAGTCTCTGTCCTCAAAATCTGCAACATATGGGATCCTCATCAATAAAGGCATCCCACTCCCAGGACATCTCTGGGGTCTCTCCCAATGGGGCATAAGACTTTAAAGCAATGGCTCCCTCATGCCTGGATGTCACATCTCCTGAGACTGCGTATATGCTTCAGTTCGGTGTAGTGCCTGGCCAGGCATATACCACCCTACGTTTACCTCTACCTCAACCACACAGACGCATCAAACCGAAACTGAGCAAAGTGGCTTTGGCTCACTGGCTAGCCAAACCACTGATCACCTGATGCGACTATACCAGTTAGAGTACGAAAGAATACTGGTATGTTAACCTGACACTGACTCAGGTCTACGTCAATCCTACATGGCAGTAATGCCGAACTGCCTCCTGGTCCAGCTGACCAGCCATCCCTGAATCAACACAGTGGGTGCTATATAGCCACCCTAGGCCTCCTCTGATCTCCCATGACTATCCCAACAATGACCAGGTCCATCATGCACCATGTCTGCGGGTGGAAAATAACAGCATGTGCAAGTGGGGGATGTCAAAGACCAGTCTACCTCTGTGCAAAGAATACATGGAGCATCGCTACTGTACAGGTGCAGGAATCCAACAATAATAATGAATCAACAAAAATGTGAATATGTGCCTCTCCACTCGGCCCACAACATGGTATCAGTCTATCTCACGGGATACGACTTGGCTGCTTGACTGTGCTATCCCCTCATGGGTACTCATGCACTACTCAACAATGATAGCAACCCCATAATCCACTGAATCCTCACAATATGGTGTCGTATAGATATAAACAAAATCCCTGTCAATTGCATACCACTGGACATGAAAGAATCAACCGTGAGCTACGGACTGCAAACTGGGTAGACATGCCGGTGTAGTCAGAGGCTCTCGGAACCTCTCAATCCTGGTCATAGACCAAGACGTAGTCCCTATCTCGCTCAGAGTGACCCTTTTTTCCACCAGTCAGCCAGACTGATCAGAAGGTATTCAACTAGTGATTCCCCACAGGCTTACCCATGTACTTCGGACAAGGACGAATCCCTGACCTTTTCGGGGGCAGTGTCCGTGAGTCCTCAGCTAGTCTAGTCCCAACTTTACAGCTAACCGAAACTGGTTGCCCCTTGCCTGGGACAGGACCACCCGGGAACGGCCTCTCATAGCCTCACCAACCATGACACCTCAGGGCTGACGCCACACTGAAAGTGGGCACATGTACAGCCCAGGTAACTCAGAGGTAACCTGGTTGATGTCCCGTCTATACCAGTCTACTTGCACCCTCCTAGCGCATCGTAGGGCCCCCCGACGGCTTCAACCAGGTATGCCACGACTAGGCAGATTCCTGGCGGGGTCAGCCTTCTACGACCGCACTAACTGGGAAGGTGTCCCAGTCTTCCCTCTCCACTGGCACACCGTGGCACCCTACTGTGGAGAGAGGTCCCCTAAGTCACCCCAACCGCACTTCGGGTCTAGTGCACTGGCACCCTATGGACCCAGGACCTGGTGTACTGACACCCTAATGGCCCTTGGAGCCACACGAGGACTCCCTCACTAGGGGGTCTGGTGTAATGGCACCCTACTGACCCACTGAGTAGTCAGACGGTGTGGTCAGGATGGGTGGTCATGAAGGTGGTGTACTCCACGACTCCTGTTGTCCAGATCTCGATCCGAGACCGCCAACTCGGGGCCTGCCTCAGATGTCCAACCTAGGCCGCCAACTCGGGGCCTGCACTAGGTTGCTCTCTATCTCGACCTGGGCCGCCAACTCGGGGCCTGCACCAGGTGTCCAGCTTGGGTCACCAACTCGGGGCCTACCACAGACTGCTCTCTGTCTGGCACATCCTCACCACACTAGGAAATCTCGAGGGTTAATTCGGCCCACTCAAGATTCCTAGGTGGGGCGAATCCAGGCCGCCAACTCGGGGCCTGCACTAGACCGCCGCTCTGTCAGAATCCTGAAGCATGTTACCAAAACAACAATACATGCTTCTGGGCAGCTGCTGCTCCTCAGCTACCCAGCACCCTAGCAATGGGTGCCCCACTCGGCGCAATCACACTGCGCAATTCACCCAAAGGTGGCTGCGCGCGCCCGAGTCTCCACTGTATCCCTTTGGTGTCACACCCCCGGGTCGCATACTCCTCAAGGGTGTGTCGACTCTCTCTGCCTTGCAATCTTCTCGGCTTCCGAACCGCCCCAACCGCTAGAATTCCACCAGTAAATTACGCCAATAGTCTTAAACACCCCACCTTGGGCCCAGTACTTTACACCACTTCTGGTGCCCGATTTCCAGGTGGGCGCCAGTGAGGGTGGCCACCCTCCTGCATTGTCACGTGGCCTCCAGTTCCCCCACTCGCGCAGCAAGTCGGTACATTGTAGACGCTTGTAGACGTGCAGTACATTGCGCACCACCCCCAGTACTTTGCCTCCTTCGCCAACTCGTAGTACTTTGCCTTTTAAGCCCTGTACTTCACCAACACACTGCCCACCTAGTACTTTGGGCTTTGCAAGCGGGTGGCGCTCCCCCCGTGCCAAATTCAGCTTCCCTCTAGCCCGGGGGAGGTTCCTGACACGTCCTGTCACACGCACGTGATGCGCCCCGCGACGGTACCGTGTCCCGGTCGCCGGGTGTGCCTCGCCGCAGGTCCGACACGCCGTTGCTGCTACTCCACCCACCGGCAACGCCTGCGCGAGGAGCCCGCGCTCGCCTGCCCCTGGCTCCGGCTTGCGCCTCGATCTCGCGCTCCGATCGGCGCAGCACCACCCAGAATGGCGGCGCCCCGCTTGCTCTCCACACGGCCGGGCCGGGCGCTGCGAATCCACGTGGCATGATAGCGTCATGCCGCGGCGTACCGGTCAGGAGCTCGGCTCCCGCGTCGCTGCACGTTGGGTCCTCCTCCGCGCGCTGCGTTCTCGGCCTGCCGCTGCGTCCATCTCGTTCTGCGTCCTCGGCGCCGCGTCCCTAGCGTTGCGGCCTCTTGAATGCCGCTTCCTCGCTGCATCGCCACCGTCCGGCGCCTCGCCGCGGCGTCCTCCATTCTCCATCGACCTCCTCCGCTCGCTGCATCCAAAGCTTGCCGACGGCTCCACGCCGTGCTGCGTCTTCGCGCCTCCATTCTCCACCATGCGGCCGCGGGAATGCCGCTGCATTCCGGCTCCATCCACCGCCGATGCATCCATCCAAAACGCCTCCGCCGGCGTTCCCACGTCCTTGGCCAGCCGGGGCCTCCGATTCCCCGCGCATCCACTGCCAGCCAACTCCTCCATCGCGCGCTGCTTCCTCGGCGCCGCATCCCCAGCCACATGGCCTTGGGAATGCCATGGAATCCTGGCGCTGCACTCCGCCTTTGCGCCCGCCAATGCGCCCCCTCCGGCGCTTCCGCATCTTGGCAAGCCAGGCCCTCCGATTCTCCACACAATCATGGCCTACCAAGGCCGCCATCGCGCGCCATATCCTTGGCACCACATCCCTTGCCATTTGGCCGCGGGAATGCCGTTGCATTCTGGTGCTGCACTCCACCTTTGCACCCGACAATGCGCCTCCTCCGGCGCTCCCGCGTCCGCGGCATGCAGTGCCTCCAATTCCATCCGCTTTCATGGCTTGCCAAGGGCGCCATCGAGCGCCGCAGCCTTGGCGCCGCATACCCAACCTTGCGGCCTATGCAGCGCCGCTTCAGCGCCGATTCAGCGCCGCATTTCCTTCCGCATTGCTCTGCGCCGCTTCCTTCTCCAACGGCGATCCTTCGGCACTTTTCAACCTCCATCTTCATACCTTCATACCTTCATCTTGCTGGCGTTTCTATGGCGTCGGGTCTTCTTTCGCCTCGGTCGCTGCTTTCATGCAGCTCGATCCGCGCCCGATTCTGGCGCCATTTCTCGTCGCTACGCCCCTCGGTCGCAGCTTCACCCGATGCCACCATTCCCGGCGTCATCCGCCGGCGATCTTCCTCGCGGCTCCGCGCTCCGAAACCACTTGTTGCGGGGCCCTTTTAATAGCCTCCGCTGGTCCCTTTTCTCCGGCGCACGTCCCACTTCATCCGCCTGCACCCAATCGGGCCGATGGCCCCCTCCGCCGAATCCGGCGGGCTTAACCGGGGTGCTCGTTCGTTCATTGCGCAGTGGGCGCTCTTGCGCTCTGGGATCGGGCGGTCCTGCCATTCGAAAACGGCGGGTAGCAAGGCAGCTTGCTCCCCGGGCTGCGAGGCCCGTGCGGAGCGCGGCAGTGAGCCAAAACGGGTAACAGAGCGGGGAGCAACGCACCCCCGCGTACGTACTGGTGGTCGGCCACATTCCAGCCCGGCCACCCATCACACAGACACTACAATGTACATCAGTGTGTCACAACTGTATCGCCCGGCATACCCCCGTATCGGACCCACTATCGATACACCGCAACCCAGTCTGCCCCCACGGCCTGTCCCTTAAGTACAGGGATTTCCCGAGGCTATACACTACTCCATACTTGGGGGATTCAGACAAGTAAAGAGCCTACGAGTATCTAAAGATCATAAGAATCCAAATAATAGGTCCAATCCCACAGATGACTAATCAACCAAGACTAATGGCCATAAATCTCTCGACCCCCATATGTTTCCACAACAACTACCTAACTTTTAGGGAAAAAGAAAGTATATTTATAAATATCTATTGATAGCTTTGAATTTAATTGAATCCATTATGAGAATTTGCTATGTTGAGTGTACTTATTCTCTAGAATTGTTGAAATAATATAAAATACTATGTATTTTGGTGAAATTGCAACAAGAAGCTAACATTTGATGCCATGAAATCGATAGTGATTAATTTTTTGGTTGATACCTTAAATCAATCAAGCAATGCAATACACTAATGTCGCAACGTTAACTTGCAGATTCTGGATGAAATTGAGGGGAGGCGGGACTTTTTGGAAAAAATGCGGCAAAAAGGGCAATCAACTGCCTACGAATCAACTATCAAAAGAGAGATCTCTATACGCTTAGCAGAGATTCAAAGTCTTGGTTTAGGAAAGAATACTTGACAAAAGTGGCTAGAGAAATTATCTTGAATAGGATTATGAGAAGGAATTCGTTTGTTTACATATTGCAAGCTATGTTGTGAAACATAACATGCAAACACAATATAGTTTTGGTACTACAAACAAGATAACCTAGTGTCTTATTGGTCACAACTGAGAGAGAAGCACTCAATGTGTGATGGCAAACGTCTAGTATATATTACATATATGCATATGTTGATACCCAATAATATTGCATTTTAATAGGTTCAACCAAAAGGGCATTTGTAGTTTTGTTTTGGAATTGCATATTTAAGTTGGGAATCCATTGCCTAGGTAGAATAAATATGTTAAAAATAATTCAACACAATTGATTACACTGATGATGAACCACTGGGCAAAAATATCATAATATTATATGAAGCAGCAATGCTTTATGGTGTGATCTCATACCATAAGTTTATATAAATATTTGGCTTAGCAAATTTTAAAATATAAAATGGACGTACTTGCTATGGGTTAAACAATGCAAATTCAAAGCATCCAAATATATGAACATTGCATATTCCTCAAGCCAATTTGGTTCTCAAATATGAGTGTAATAATACATATCCCTTATAATATAAATGTATTAATTCAAACTTTCTCACCCTCCATAATTATCGCACCATATTAACCCGACGGTATTTAAAATATTCGCCAGGCGAGTCGGACATGCGTACATGCAGTACTGCCGCAAAGCACTGCGGCAACCCTTGCAGGCGTCAACAGCCGCCCTGCCACGGATTTTTCAAAGTGCGTCATGGTCCCGCCGCCCCGCGCATAGCTATGCTTGCCATGGCCACATTGGAGGAAAAGGAAACTTTGAGTCGCGGCGATTGGCGTCTCTCGCCCTGGCCGCCGAGCGAGGTTTGCCGGCGCCCGCAGCGAAGCGCGCATAGGGGCGGGAGCCAGATGACTTGCGGTCGCGAACAAGGCGAATTGCTATGAGGTTTGCGTCAACCGTTGACAAAGGGAGCTTCGACTGACCCAGGGGGCCAGGCACGCCCGAGAGCCAAAGGAACAAGGACCGACCGGCATTGAACAGGATGGCATAGAGCAGAGCGGGGAGTTGCCAACACGGTGGCAGGCAGCGGGAGTGGGCGACCAGGACGGGCGAAACAGGTTACGGATCTCCCGCCTCGCGGGCGGCGATTCCTGCCACCCACAGAGGCCGGGTGGCACAAATGGGCGCCCTAGAAGCGCAGATGACTTGGCCCCCCTCGCGGGTCGCCGGCGCCCATTCACGCCACTCGGGGGAGCGTTCCAAAAAGGCACCCACAGCGGGAATGGACGCCCACTAGGGGTGGGCCTTGGATGGTGCGCAGCTCCAGAGCTGCCCATTCAAGCCACACTGGGGCCCTATTCCAAAGCAGTACGCGTGGCAGGAATTGGCCCCCGCCAGGTGCCAATCAGGCCGCGCAACTCGTGCCTCGTGGGCGGCCTTTCCCGCAGATCACTCGGCGCCTCTTGCGGCTCGTGGGTGCCTATTCCCGCCAACCGCCCAGGCCACCGCGGGCAGCGGGAATGGAGGCCCGCAAGCAGTGAATCAAGGCGCGCCTCCCCTTCTCGCGGGCACCCATTCCCGCCACCGGTGGAGGCCGTTGCAGGCCAGCGCGGGCAGCGGGAATTGGTGCCTGCGAGGCGCCAATCCCTCAGCACTTCTTGCGGCTGGCGAGCGCTCAAGTGCCCCATAAGCAGGGGCCGTTTCAAGGCAGGGTGGGCGGGGTGTTTGGGCGCCGGTGAGGCGCCTATCTTGCGGCGCATCTCGCGCCTCGTGGGCGGCTACTCACGCCATCACGGATGCACTTTCTAGGCGATTGGGGGTGGCACAAATGGCCACCCTCGAGGTGCAAAACCCTCCAAGCAATCCTGCCTTGCATGCGCCTACTCGCGCAACCGCTGGGCCTGTTTCAAGGGTGGGCGCCCGGCGTGATTGCGCGCCGATGAGGCGCCGATCTTGTGTTGCGTTTCGCGCCTAGCAGCCGCCCAGTCGCGCCATCGGCGGAGCCCGTTCTAGGCGATCGCGGCTAGCGCGAATGGGCGCCCACGAGGTGCCTAAATTCCCATGCCTCTTGCACCTCGCGGGCGCTCTTTTGTGCGACCGGCGGGGGGGCCATTCCAGCCGAACACAGGAGGCGCAAACGGGCGCTTGCGAGAAGCCAATCAGGCCGCTCCTCTAGCGCCTCGTGGGCGCCCAGTTGCATCGCCTGTTGATGCCATTCCGGGCCACCGCGGCCGGCGCGAATCGGCGGTGGGAGGCGTCGATCCGTGTACCCCTCCCGCGGCTTGTGGGCGGCCAACCGGCCCACCAGCAAGGGGGCATTCGAGTCCCCCACGGGCGGCGTGATTGGCCGCCCGCGAGGCGTCAATCTAGGGGGGGCTCTCGCGCCCTGCGGGCTCCCAGCTATGCTACCTGCAGCGGCGATCGCCTGCTATGGCGTCCGTCAATCGGCGGTCAATCGGCGGTCAACCTAAGGTCAACGAAGGCGCCGGCAGCTAGCGCCTGGGCTGCCCCGCCTTGGTCCTCGCCCTCGCCCCTCCCAGAGTGCATAGCTTGTGGCAGGCGCGCTCCAAAGCGCTCCACGGGCGCCCAGCTATGCTACCTGTAGCGGCGATCGCCTGCTATGGCGCCCGCCAATTGGCGGTCAACCGCCGGTCAATCACAGGGCAACGAAGGCGCCGGCAGCCAGCGCCTGGGCTGCCCCGCCTTGGT
Source organism: Ostreobium quekettii (assembly GCA_905146915.1). Taxonomy (NCBI): domain Eukaryota; kingdom Viridiplantae; phylum Chlorophyta; class Ulvophyceae; order Bryopsidales; family Ostreobiaceae; genus Ostreobium; species Ostreobium quekettii. The sequence goes on from CAJHUC010000191.1 coordinate 10,590, forward strand.
CCTCGCCCTCGCCCCTCCCAGAGTGCATAGCTTGTGGCAGGCGCGCTCCAAAGCGCTCGTGGGCGCTTGCTCGTGCACCATATCAATGAAAAAACGTCCAAGAAAAAAATGCGTTGAATGGAAACCAGAATTAATGCTGACATGCAACGAGAATGCTCGTCCAAAACAAACAGAAAAATAACCAATGGAAATAAGATCTGTCAAGAATAATGGACAATAATAATGGAATTTATTCTCCACTTGCACCTCCGCTGTGCACGCCAAGGAGGACAGGACGATGCCGGCTAAAAAGAAGCCCATTTGGTACCACTTGTTTTTTAATCAAACCACAGATTCTCAACACAATTTAATCTTGAGAAAGCGCTGCAACGCTATTACTCGCAAGGTACAAAAGGAAGCGTTACAAAGGCCAGCCGTGCAGTGCCCAAGGCACCAACTCGATTTGGTGCATAACATTAGCTCAATACACGTAGCTTAGATCCTAAAGCATGAGTCCAAATGATTGTGTTCCATCGCTCAAAATGTACCTTCGTTTTCACGCCGCCATGACTGCACCTATTGGTGCATCAATTGATGCACAAATTGCTGCAACGATCACTGCATTCAAATGTCCAACAATTGGTGCACGAGTTCATGCACCAATTGGCACACTATTTCAAGCACTAGCTTCATCCCAAAAGCCAAATCCAGATGATTGAAGTTCGCTGCGATTGAACATATTCAAATCATGTTCAAACGTGTTTGTATTCAATTGCTTGCCAAGGCCTCAAAGACTATTTCTATTTGGCCCTTGCACATTATACAACTGTATGTATTGTGTCACACTATCAAAGAACATCTGGGTAGTCTAGCCGAACACACAATGCCACACCGTCGGGTTAATCAGAGGACCGTGCTTGTGCAACGCGCGCGGATATTCGGCCTTGTAATCCAAGCCAAAATAGTAATGCTACTAACAAAACCTTGTAAATCATTATTGGGGCCCTCTATGCAATAGAAGCAATATGTGCAAGATACCCTTTGTTGTGTCTTCCAAAGTTTTAAGAGTTAAGAATGTTCCGAGTTATTTCCTTTATTTGGAATTAAATATTGCCTTTTGTTAAAGAGGCCAAAGGTGTATTTAGATTTTGTTATAGTATGAGTTTGTTGTCATTCCCAAAGAGATTTGACCCAAGGCGTTATTTGTAATAATAAAGACCAAGTAATTACATTGACCAATACTTGTGGGGTGTATTGTAGATTAGTAAGGATAGAACAAGGGTGTGTTGAGTAGCACAAGGGTCCTTAGATAATAACCCCCCAACAAGTGCCCTAATTGGGGCATAACTTAGAAAAACTGCTTAATTTTATTTTTTTACTGGTGATATGGAAACCAATAGGCTAGCACTAACGTTGTATGGGCAAAATCTAAAATGCATGGGTACAAAGTTGAAGGCACGGAAAAGCACCAAACATTATAGAAAAAGGGCTTTTGCCAAAATTTTCATTCTCTGACAATGACGATGATGACACCATCACCACTACCACCATGATGACCACGACCATGACCACGACCAGAACCATGACCATGACTATGACTACGACCACAACTAGGACCAGGACCAGGACCAAGACTAGGACCACGACCACGACCAGGACCACGACCACAACCACGACCACGACCACGACCATGACCACGACCACGACCACGACCATGACCACAACCATGGCCACGGCCACGGCCGCGGCCATGACCACGACCATGACCATGACCATGACCACGACCATGACCACGACCACGGCCACGACCACGACCATGACCATGACCACGACCATGACCACGACCACGACCATGACCATGACCACGACCACGACCACGACCATGACCATGACCATGACCACAACCATGACTAGGACCATGACCATGTCCACTCCCATTGCCACTACCACTGTGGTCGTGGGCCCAGCCAGATGGAGTTGGACCACGAATGGGGACGGTGTCCATTCCCGTCTCAAGAATGGATCCATTCCCATTCCCATTCCAGGCCATGCCAATCCGTTCCAATCCGTTTCTGGGCCGTTCCCCAGGAACGGATTTACACCGGATTTGGCTCAGGCCGGAACAGTGTTGGAATAGATTTGTTCTTGTTCAGGGATGGATCTATCC
>CAJHUC010000194.1:0-12042 GCA_905146915.1 Ostreobium quekettii
GCACAACCTACAATCCCGTGGCACACCACAACATGATCGCTAAACATCCATTGTTACCAGTCCCGCTACTATCACCCAGCACCTCCCCCGTTAACGTTGAATCGACAGCGGACCCATACCCACCGCCGCACGCAATGGACTTGGTAGACTTTCTCTCCAGTGAGCTAGTATCCTATTTCTGGATGAGCATAACACCAAAGGAGAGGCTGGCTGGGCAACTCACCAGCACAACGTCATGCTGGGGAAAGAAACATTCCAACATGTTCCTCAGGCATGGTAAAATAGGTTCTCTCCATGGCTGGAAAGAAACATCAGCACATGGATTGAAATCTAGAAAACCACCAAATATGATCTCCATTATAGGAAAGAGACATCAGCATATAGAGTAAAGTCTTAATGAGTGGCAAACCAACAAGCATTCATCATCACAATAATCATGGTACTAACCAAGCCACTTTCAAGCTTCCTTATAAGCAATTGTGCCATTAGAATCCCCAAGCAATCGGTTGTCCCATCATTATAAATTCATAAATCAAAATTCCTTGGGTCCACTTGAGGGATCTCACCATCCTCAAGAGCCACCGAATCCGCCACCTCTGTGTCCCTGTACGCAAGTGCAACTCCAGCAGTTGTACTTCCACCTCCTGTAGCCCGACCTCTGGTAACTGATGGGCCCAATCAGTGGGGGAGAATTCCAAGCCACTGTGGCTCTGCCACCTGTGACCATCCGCCGCCTTGGCCCCCCTCAAGCTCCCGGCACTGCCCTCGCTTGAAGCGTCCACCATAGCCACGTCTTGGGAGGCTTGTGTAGAACTCTGCACCATGTTGCAAGCTTCCTTGGCCGGCCACCTGTTGCGCAATCCTTCGCCAAAATCCACGCCTCACCGAAACACCACATCACCGCAAAATATTGAGCCAGCACTGAGTCAGTGCGGGTCAGACCTGCCGCCCCCCACTTGCCGCTGCCACAAAATGCTTGCAAAGGCCTCCCCGCTGCTCACAGAAGTCTGGTCGCCCGTTCGCTACTATTGCACACCACTCGGACGTCGTTTGCAAGCAGCCCATGTGGTCAAAATCTGGGATTCACACTTGCGCCCATTCGCCGAATTGGGCGATGGCGGCCGAGCGACGGGCAATCGCCATCCAAACAGCCTCGAGCTGCCCTAAGGACCTTGTTGCGCTGTCCGCCACTGCCTCCCAGCCCTCAATCGTGCTTCGCCAGCCATCGATCTCATTCAATTGCAAAATCTGCAACTCTACCCATCCAACACTCTGGCCGATCGCTGACCGAATTCCAAGTGGATCAATGTGCAAACTGTCCCAAACAGCTCTTGGGGACTTACCTGCACTTTGTCCACCGTTGTCTTGCCCCAGAACCTGCCTCGACGCTCCGAAACCATCTTGAAGGAAATGTCATTGTTGCAATTCAAACGGCCCCCTTTGGAGTGCACATGGGAAGCACGAATCCACGATTGCCGATGCTTCAACGGGTTGGCACACGGCCAGATGCAAGGCCACGCCACACGCAAAACGCCCAGGGCTTACATATTTGTCCACCCTTCTCACAGTGAAGAGCCTTGCCGACGGTGGCAACGACCCCTGCAACCGAACAGTTTGAGTCTCCTTGCACCCACAGAACTTTCTTTTTCATATGACAAGGACCATCATCCATCACCAACCAGCCATACCACGCTTCAGAGATGCCCACTCATCGCCACAATACAACCCACTTCATAAAACATATGTCAAAGGTGCCCATACACTCAATGGTAAAGCACAAATATGTACAAGCCGCACACCATAATGCATAAGTGATCCACTCAGTGAAACGGTGGTTATTATGCAGTGTTGTGAATAGGCCATGAATTTCCTCTTCGACTGCATCGTTGTTGCCACCTCCAACCCTACAGAGATGTGGTTGAATGTATGGCTCTGGCTTTAAGACCTGGCCTATAAGAGTGTGCCTGCTCTGATTGTGGGTATCGGTGTGGCCATCACATTTATGATGATGAACTTTCTGGCATGGGCTTGGGAGCAGTGTGAGTTGTTCATCGGGATTTTCCTGATGGTTTTGTTCTTTGTCCTAAGGATGCCCATGTTTTGGCTCATTTGGAAGATCCTGCGCTAATTGGGTTCGATTGCCTTGGATATGAGTGGCTTCAAGCCACTCATTACAAAGAGGACTAGGGCCCTGACGAAAGTCTTGGCCACCATCGACGAAAGTGAGGAGGGGTCCTTGACTGAAGGTCAGGAACCCCACTCCCAAGAAGTTGTTGGTGCCTCAGCCCAGGCTGAGGTTCCTCAACCACCCTCTGATTAGAATGTGGTAGGGCCATCGGGGGAACCTAATGCGCAAGCAGAGACAACACAGCTGGCTGACCAGACTGAGGGGGCACGGGTCCCTATGGTGGAGGGGCCACCCTTGGTGGCTCAGGAGCAAGTAGTCAGCACAACACCTATTAGTGTTGTCATGCAGGGGGGTAGGGGGCAGCCTCAAGACTTTGCGGTTTCTAAGGCTCATGATCCCAGACTTGCATCATTCATGAAAAAGATGATGGTGACTCTCTCTGCCGTTGCTAGAAAGGTGCTAGGCTCAGGCGCCTCTATCCCTGACAAGCCGTTTTGCACGCATTGTCATTGTGCAGGCCACACAACAAAGGAGTGTTGGGCATTGGCCGACTTGGAGGGGAGGCCTCGCACCAACTATCGGCCTACTAGGAAGACCAACACCGTGTCCACAGTGGCAGAGGAACCCGCGTCGACACTTACACCTTACTGTTCGGTGGTCAGGGCTTCTATGCTCTGCACCCTTGTTCATGCTTCTTGTTGGGTGAATGACTCACGAGTTTCTCGTTGCTTGGTGGACACCGGTGCGGAGGTCAATGTTATGGCCCTCAAGACCACCATGAAGCTTGGCTTGAGCTATGAGCCAAGAGCCGTTCAGTCGCTGGCAGGTTTCATTGGGGATGTCTTGGGAGTCATGGGTGTGACCCAGTGCAAGATGCGTATTAACCCATCCAAGGAGACGAAGGTGGTGGATTTTTTGGTGGTGAGGAGTCTATCGGATGGCCCAATCATTGGGTTCCCTACTCTGCAGTCGTTCGGCCTGATGGTTGATTGCGTTCTCCCAGGTTTGGTCCACAAGGAGTCCGGGCGTGTTGCCCATTGCTCCGCCATCTCCCGCCCAAGAAAAAACTGATTCCCCTAGCAGGGCCTGGGAGGCCTGCTGAGGGGGATGGGAGGGGGAGACAGGGAGATCCGCACAGAGGTGCGCTCCGGTCCTCATATACCTGGGGCACAGGCAGGGCTACCCTTCAGCAGATGTTGACGTCTGAGGGTAAGGGCTATATCATATATTCACCCCAATTTGTATCCATCTATGCTAGAAAGGCGGTTTTTCTACCACCTAAGCACTGGCCATATGTTTATCTCCCCTTCAAAGTGTTGGCGGAAGGGGGAGTGTCCCTGGTGGTTGCACTCCAGCGTGTGGGGTTACTGGCTGGACTGGGGGTGACCAAAGGTGGGCAGCTAAGGGTGAATATCTGGAATTCTTCAGATGAGACCATCCATTTAACCCCAAAAACGGTCATGGTAAATGTCCAGTCTGGGGACGTTCTGGTAAAGCATCGTGGGGAAGCCCTGCGCATGATTACACATATTGAGGTCTACAAGGATTTTGGTGATAGGCTCAAGGAGAGACCATGGGACTCTTCCCAAGTGCGGGTGACCTGAGTTTGCACCCAGTTAATGACGAGATGCATTGGCTGATGATGCGTTCTTCAGAGGTTGTATGGAAGGACCCCCCCAAGAGGGGGAGTCAAACTCAGTATGTTGTGGAGAGTGTGGCAAACTGTAAATTGGTCAGGGGACAGCTTCAGGAGTACCTACAGTGTGGTTACCCGCACTTGGCTTCCATCTCTGAGGACTTGTATCTCAGTCCTCTTCTGCCAATACAAAAGCCGAACGGAACGTACAGGTTCACGAACGACTTTCATAAACTGAACTCATACTTCCCCAGTGGGAAGGGCACCACTCAGGTGGACGTATGGTGGAAGATGTGGGAGATAGACTCTGAATGGAGGTACTTCATGAAGATCGACCTCAAGGACGGGTTCTTCGGTATTCCTGTCAATGACACCCTATCCCGCCTCTTTGGGTTCACCTTTGGCAGTGAGAGGTTTAGGTGGTGCCGTCTCCCCCAGGGGTGGAAATGGAGTTCGATTCTCTTTTGCGAGCACGTCGCTCAAATCCTTAAAGACATCATCTGCCCATAGTATAGTGACAACATACTGATAGGGGCAAGAACTGTTGTGTGAACAATGCCTTTGGTTCTTTATTCGAGCGGAGTGAGATGCGACGCAAAGGCGCGCGGACCAATTATCCGCGCCTTCGCGGAGCATCGAGCGCAGCGAGGCGATTTGGAGATTTTGGCCATTTTCGGGCCATATCGCTGCATTGGAAAAAGGGCTTTGGGGACGGTCTGGGTGCTTGTAGGGACGGTGGTTAAAGTACAGGGTGACTTGAGGGTTATGTAACCGTGCTGTGTGCCGCGGGGACAAGACGCTGGGAACCCTGTAACGAACATCCGTTTTGCTGTCACTGCCTGCCTGCGACCCGCGCGCAAGGCAACGCCGGACCCAATCCACCCTTCCGACTGACGCACCGCAGCGGCCGTTCCGCCAAGGGGCCCACCACGTCCGCGTCGCGTCGAGATCAATCGAGCGACCGTGCCGATTACGCCTGGCCGACCGCCGGAGGGATCGACGATCCATCGCACGGGGCGCGCGCGGAAAAACCACGTGCCAAGAACACCTGAAGAGCTTCGGGAAAAGGCACTTCATGTCTTTGCCCAATTCGATAAATATGGCGTTAAGGTCAACTACAATAAGGTCACTTGGTTCACGGATACTATGACCTTTCTCGGTCACGAGATCAAGGACGGGAAGTGAAGCTTTGAAAACTACCTATCTGAGAAAATGGGCCAAGTTGGCCCTGTTGATAGTATAAAGAAGTTCGAATTTGTCATTGGGATCCTCTCTTGTATGTCCGAAGGTGCATCAAGCACCTTGAGAGGATCTTGGGCCCACTGCGCGCAGCCCTCAATGAGTGGAAGGTAGAGCCAGTCACTGAGGGCTGGAAGGAGGAACTGCAGGTCAAGGTTCGTGAAGCATTCCGTGCTGCCTTGGACAACCTTCATTGGCTGGTGTTGCCTGGGGTAGAGGCGGAGGACTTCGTCTTTGAGCTAGAGACCGATTGAGCGATAGGTCACTCTGGCTACATGCTTTTTGCTCGCCGTGGTGGGGAGGAGCGTTTGGTGGACATAGGCAGCAAGAAGCATGGCCAGGTGACTTCATTATATCTGGGCGAGCTTGACGCGATCAAGTGGGCTTGTGAGAAGACGAAAGCCTACTGGGTTCTACATTGTTGCTCATCCGCACGGATAGCCAAAGCGTTTGTGCTAAGGCCAAGGATGGTCTTTTGTATGACTCCGACCTTCGTGCCTACAAGGCGCTGGGCATGGCTAGCGGTGAATGAGCCAGGATTCCGGGTCCAGTTTATGCCTGGGTCAGAGAACACAAGGGCTGACATGCTGAGTCGGTCGGTGGGAGCAGTGTTTATTGTAAGAGTGGCACCTGGTGCTCAAGGGAGGAAGGTTCGTGACCTCAACAGTGCGTCTCTGCCTATTGGGGAGTCCGAAAGGATTCCGCCGAACTCCCTACTCGCCACTCCCTTCTCTGTGGCCTTTGAGGAGGACCCTATGGCGGAGTGCTTGGAGAGCCTGCAGTCCCCCTATAGTGTCGCTATGATGACACCAGCTAAGGAGCCTTCCTTGGAGGATGAGATGCGGATGGAGCATTCGGTTCACCACTGGGGTCCATTCAAGACTTACCATGCAATGCGCAGGGATAGTTTTGATGTGACCTGGGTTATGGTGCACAAGGTTTGTCAGCAGTGTGCGGTTTGTGCTCTTTTCCATCCTCTGTTTCCTAGGAGACGGTTTGGGCAGCCGCCATACTCACTGATACCCGGCCACACTGTCTATGTGGACCTTGTAGGTCCACTGCCGGATGTGCACAGAGAGACCGTGGGGAAGCCGTTCTATTATATACAGAGCATCATAGATTCCGTGGCGTGGATGTATGGGGCCACCGCTCTGCAGTCGACTGATTTGGCTGGGGCCCTCCTTGGCCTGGATCTTTGGATCCAGGAACATGGGGAAATCTCGGTGCTAGTGGCAGACAATGGTCCAACCTATCGCTCTAAGGAGGTTGAGGAGTGGTGTGAGGAGCATAGTGTGTTGCATGTGTATATTGCTCCTTACAGCCACTAGAGTTTGGGACTGGTGGAGAAGATGAACAGGACTGTGGTGGACAGACTGCGCAAGTTTGTGCTAGCCAGAGGCCGTGACTGGGTTAGTCACTTGGAGCCTGCTGTGGAGAGCATTAACTTTGCGGTTCACCACACTACTAGGCATACTGCTCACGATCTGTGGCGAGGCATTGAGCTCATGAGGCGGGAGGCCCATGAGGCCTCGTTCATGAAACGTGAGGCCCGGAACAAGGCCCTGCGAATCTTCCCCCAAAAAGTATGCTATGGGTGACCTTGTTTGGGGATACAACCATTCTAGGGACAGAATTAGGAGGAACAAGTTAGTGCCTAGATAGTTGGGACCGCTCCGTATTCTAGAAGAAAAGGATAGTCACCTGTGGCGTATTGAGATGATGGCTCATCCGGGGAAGCCTGGAAGGAAGCCGATCATGGTTTTTCATGAGAATTCCATGATGCCTTATCCTTGAAGTGTGGGTGAAGTCTAAGAAAAAAGGGAAAAAGAAACAAAAAGAAAGAGTAATGCTCTAGGCTGGTCTTATGGGGCTAGCATATGGGGGTGGTGAGCGGTGTAGTTTTGTTTGGAGTTCTCGCAGTTGGAAGCGTGGGAGTGCCCATGTTCGCACAGCTGCATAATGACCACCGTTCCACTGGGTGAGTCACTTATAATTTAGTTGGCGAGGGACTCACGTCTGACACGCATGCTGACTGTGTGGGATGGCCCGAGTATGCCACCACCGTTTGGAAAGAGAAAAAAGCGAAAACAAAAACAAAAACTGGTTAAGGGCTTGCATTTTTTGGCAATATAGCAAGCTGGTCATGATGGTTGATAGGAATTTTGCCTCAAGGGGCTCTTGGTGACGACTGAGCGACACCCTACACTGCAAGAGTATTTCAGTAGAAGTTGCCTCACTAGTTTTGACCGCGGCTCTCAATATCTGGTGGGGCTGTGTGTCCTGAATAAGGATACCACCCAGTTTGGGTGGGTGCCCAGCCTCAAAGCCGATTGCGCAAGGCTATGAGGTTGTTGGCCTGAAAAAGGCTAGAAAAGAACCATGCACGACCGAAAGCTGGGCCCCACACCTGATGACTCTTACCAGGGTGGATTATCCCTTGCTAAGGCTGCATGTGTTCACTTATTCATCAGGCACCCGCAGCTGCAGTATTGTTGTGGAGAAAACATGCGTACTGGTTGTGTTGCTGGCCGTTTCATCGCATTACTTCGGTCCAGACTCGATCCCATATGCTGATGTCTCTTTCCAGCTATGGGTAGAGTTTGATCTAACGGTCTCGGGGCTGTGTCCTAGGCCATATCATTCAGTAGTTTGGGCCCCCAAGAAACATGTTGGGAAGTGTCTTTCCTCAGCGTGGGGCTATGTTGGTGTTTTGCCCAGCCAGCCTGCTTTTTGGTGGTCCCAGGCACTGGGTTTACTCTGGTGATCTGAATTTTGCTGAAAAAGTGATAAGACCAGACAAATGTGGGAAAGTCACTGAACAAATGACAAAAAAAAGGAAAGTCTCCTGAACAAGGACTTTTGGACCGATCAGAACTCCCATGATTGGTCTGGCTGTGCATGTGAGGTTGCCCCGTTTGGCTGATGATTCTTCCCAGCCATGGGGTCACTCGAATATACGTTTGTGGGGTTGTACCTCCAGCCGCTCAGTTTACAGGCATGCGCTTTAGGGAACATGCCGGGATGTCACTTTCCCAGGCATGGCACTGAGCTGATGTTACTTTCCAGCTCGTGCATCCTTTTGGCGTAGACGACCTGATGCAAGTTGTATTTGCCACTGAGAAAGTGGCTAGAATCTGCCTACCAATAATACAAGTAGTGCAGCCTTGGTTGGTACATACCACTTGAAAAGTGGTTATGTGTGGCTGTCACTCAAAAAGTGGTACAACCATGGAACTCAGACAAAACTAGTGAATGTACACCACTGAAAAAGTGGTTGTTTCCGGCTGCCACTAGAAAAGTGGTGTTGCCCTTGATATTGGGCCAGATTGGTTAATGTTCACCACTGAAAAAGTGGTGTTGCTATTGAAAAAGAAGTTGTAAGCTTGTGGAGAACTCTTGGATCAGTTTTTGAATACGAAGCTGAAGTTCTGAATCCGGTTGAAGAAACATACTGAAAATGCATGTTTGGCGTTTGAGTACAACAAGTGCACGACTGAATCCCTGAAAAAGGGATGTGTACACTCATTCAACAGTTTCTGAAAAAGGAGCTGTGAGACTATGCGATTTTGTAAGAAAGTTTCTGGAGAAGAAACTGCATTCCCTGAACTGATTGGGAGGATGGTTTGGGGCAAAACATGCTGAAAAAGCATGTATTGCATTTGCTTCAACATGGAGAATGTTTGGTCCCTGAAAAAGGGATTTGCATGCTGCTCAACAGCTCCTGAAAAAGGAGCTAGTTCACCTTGACAAAAGGTGTACTTTGGTACAGCACTGAAAAAGTGCTGTAGTTTAGTGCATGTATATTTTATTTTATTGCACAGTGTATAGTGTTCTTGGTGCCATTGGTCAGTGGTTCTGACCATGGCCCTCCGACCATCCACAACGGCATGGACGGCGGTCTGGCAGCGTCTTCTCGGGGAGTGGGGGCCTGACGAATGGCTCCCACTCTTGGGGGCCTGCCAGTGCCCCGCCCTGCGCCGTGTGGAAGCTACGGCGCCAGTCACCCAGGGGGGCCGGTCATATCAGGAGACCCTGGTATGGCTATTGACCCCCCTGGGTGGCGTTGGGTTCCGTATGGCGGGCCCGGGGGCGGTCGGCCAGTCAACTCGGGGACCGGCACGAGGCGCAACCCCACCGGTGCACGAGGCGCCTCCCCCACGGAGAGAGAGGAGCGTGCAGACCCGGAGGCAGGAGCGGCACCTGGCTAAGCTGGCCGCGTGCGAGGCGTGAGTGGCAACGACTGCCGCATTGTGCCGCCCACACTGTGAGGATGGCAAGCATGCGGCGGAGTTGGAGGCCGCCGCGGAGGCCGTGCAGGCGGCATTGCACGGACTGGAAGCCGCGCTCGCACGTTGCAGTGGCAAAGCGGCTCGGCTGCCGGTGGACGATGCGTTTCTACGTGCCATGGTGCCACCGGAGCAGAGTGGGCCAGCCATTGTGGGGCACCGGTGAGAGATGGAGCTGGCTTCGGCAAGGATGGTGCCGCGCCGGGCGGCTCTTTGAGTGCGCGGAGTGTGGCAGAGCGGGGCGCGTTGACTTTGGAGAGTGAGGGCGAGCTGATGGGGGATCTTGACGGTGAAGCGGCGGGCCATGGCGGGCCTTGGGACGGTGGCATGGGGGGCGAGGCGGGTGGGGTCGGGGAGGCCGAAGCGACCGTCACGATCGATGAGGATTGGGCGGAGGTGGTGGGGCCCTTTGTGAAGGAGGAGCCCGAGGGATTCTGAGCTGGCGCGATGGCCGGCAAGCGAGCGGCGAGCGAAGAGTGGCGCGGGCGCGGGGGACGGGAGCCGGGGTGCGCCCCGGGGTGGGGGAGGGTGGTCCTGTACAGTACGGCGGGGCGCATTGTCACGTGGGCGGGGGGAAAAGGGCTGGTCAGGAGATAATGTACTGTGTGGGATTTGGAGAAAGGGCCATGGGGTGTGACAGGAGGCTGGGTAGCCATACGTGAGGGGCCAGTGGCTGTTTAATGGGCCACTCTGAGTGGCTGTGATTAGCTTGTTGTAAACGGAAACATGGCCTGCTGTGGCGGACGGTGCTCTTTGGGCGTTTTGCTTGCACGGCGTGTGGGTTCCGGGGACTGAATACTGGTTGGTGTGTAAGCCCCACCGAGGGCGTTCTTACGCGACTGGTGTCTGGCCGCGCGACCACCGAGGGCGTGGCGTGACTGGGCGATCGCCAACGAGCAGGCGCACCCGCATCGTGGAGTCACAGTGCGCTTTGCTGTACTGGATTGTGTGGTACTGTGCTGTGGGGTCCCCAGTGCTTGGGAACTGCCTGTGGGGTGCCTGAAGGGGGGTTCTTGGCTGGTTCCAAGGGGAGGAGAGTGGAACATACTATGTCCTTGACCTGCCTGTATGATGGGACTGTCTGAAGCTGGTGAAGGTACAGATCGTTGAGCATTAAGTACTAATCGCTGAAGAATCAGCCATCTGTTTTGGTCAAGGTGGACCAGTATGTGTTGTGTGTAGACACTTGGACCCAATCACATGCTGAACTGAGTAATACAAGAGTGTGAAGTGAAAATTGCATATCTTGGAACCGTTGGCTCCTAGAAAGGCCAGTAAACCTACTTGCCACACTGGCCATTATCTATAATGGCTAGGCCTAAGCAATAGGCCGACAAAATATAGCAGCGTGCGTTGCTGCAGGGTTCCGGTTCTGGCTCAACCGCAGTGGAGTCCCCATCATCCCCATCATCATCAGATGGGCCTCCCAACCGTTGGCTGACAAAGACAATATAGAGCGCGTCGCGCAAGACACAACAGACAGAGACCCACCGCCCAAGTTCTCCACCTAAGAGATGGTTTGGACAGGCTCAGGGGCAGCCTGGGGCGCTGCCCCCCCCTCCTGGGCAGCATGCCAGGGTCCACATTCATAGTTTTGTGTGTTTGAGGCTGTCATAGCAGCCTCAACTTCCAAGAGAACAAAAGGGAAGCACAGGAGTGTTGCCACAACTCCGAAACTATATTGCTTAGGCCAGGCCATTATAGATAATGGCCAGGGTGACAGGCACGTTTACTGGCCTTTCTAAGAGCCAACGGTTCCAAGATATGCAATTTTCACTTCACACTCTTGTATTACTCAGTTCAGCATGTGATTGGGTCCAAGTGTCTACACACAACACATACTGGTCCACCTTGACCAAAACAGATGGCTGATTCTTCAGCGATTAGTACTTAATGCTCAACGATCTGTACCTTCACCAGCTTCAGACAGTCCCATCATACAGGCAGGTCAAGGACACAATATGTTCCACTCTCCTCCCCTTGGAACCAGCCAAGAACCCCCCTTCAGGCACCCCACAGGCAGTTCCCAAGCACTGGGGACCCCACAGCACAGTACCACACAATCCAGTACAGCAGAGCGCACTGTGACTCCACGATGCAGGTGCGCCTGCTCGTTGGCGATCGCCCAGTCACGTCACGCCCTCGGTAGTCGCGCGGCCAGACACCAGTCACGTCAGAACGCCCTCGGTGGGGCTTACACACCAACCAGTATTCAGTCCCCGGAACCCACACGCCGTGCAAGCAAAACGCCCAAAGAGCACCGTCCGCCACAGCAGGCCATGTTTCTGTTTACAGCAAGCTAATCATAGCCACTCAGAGTGGCCCATTAAACAGCCACTGGCCCCTCACGTATGGCTACCCAGCCTCCTTGTCACACCCCATGGCCCTTTCTCCAAATCCCACACAGTACATTATCTCCTGACTAGCCCTTTTCCCCCCGCCCACATGACAATGCGCCCCGCCGTACTGTACAGGACCACCCTCCCCCACCCCGGGGTGCACCCCGGCTCCTGTCCCCCGCGCCCGCGCCACTCTTCGCTCGCCGCTCGCCCGCCGGCCATCGCGCCAGCTCAGAATCCCTCGGGCTCCTCCTTCACGAAGGGCCCCACCACCTCTGCCCAATCCTCATCGATCGCGACGGTCGCTTCGGCCTCCCCGACCTCACCAGCCTCGCCGCCCGCGCCACCGTCTCAAGGCCTGCCATGGCCCGCTGCTTCACCGTCAAGATCCCCCATCAGCTCGCCCTCACTCTC
>CAJHUC010000195.1:0-24789 GCA_905146915.1 Ostreobium quekettii
AGGAACAGCAGCTCTATTCTTCATACACCGCACCTTACACATCTGGATGAACGCCGCCACTGAAGTGGCAATCGATATGATGATGGGAGTCATGTAAATTGCGGTATTGTCGACGTGTGCTCGTTCTGGCACCGCTTGACAAGCACTCTGCACAACCACCAGCTAGTTAAAAGGGTAGTATATGCAGACATGCATCTGAAAGGCAATGAAGTGTTAGCCCACTCAGATTTTATGCTCGCACCAGCAAGCAATTGTGCAAATGATTAACCACAAACGCTTCACAGAATATTTTGCAAAATGTTGTTCTGTTGCATCTAAGACAAGCCAATACCACATGAAATGACCATCACAAAGGTGTTAGATGTAATCCCGAATTAAGATTGACCACAAACTCCGACGATGATGTGTATACCATAGAAAAAAAATACGTGCGTCCACATTTTGCAAGCCATCATAGACATCGCACCTTTGCCTTAATAACCTCATAAATCCAGTTCCTAATATTGCGCACATCAACGCATGCTGTCCCGCTCTGATCCAGTGACGAGTAGTTTGCCAAGGACACAATGCCAACCACTACGTCATGCTCATGGTCTCCATCCTGGATGCTGCCAACGCCTCCATAATCATCCAACACGAGAACCGGTGCACCTGAGCAACCTGACGAGGAAAAGAGCTCGAAATTTGCTTCCAAATTGCAAAAAAAATACAAGGCCTTTCACTTCAGACGCGGGTACACGTAAGTGACGAAACTCTATTCCTTGTCGACAAGGAATAGGAACACCACGTTGTGTTTCAATCCGCTCCAAAATTGTGGGAAAATCTCACATCCCTGAAGATGCATGTCACCAGAAATTTATCGTGGTGTGGAAAGCATTAGCAGCATCTGCATAGCTTGATTGAATTTACCGGCCAAGTGTGTTTTGGACCCTCAATGTACATTGCGTGCACGTGCGGCAATGTGCTGCATGATGATGAGTTTGCAAAACAAGCGGTAGATGCATTGTCTGAGTACAGAATGAACGCCATTCCTGCGATGTTTCTGTATTGTGGCACAAAGGAAGAAGCGAAGAGAATTCAAGAGTTTCCAAGAGTAATCACATCATGCGCGGGAGCACAGAGTACGCATTTATCCCCATTGTTTCATCCATACGTGCACACCAGGACTTTTGAAGTAGGACAGAAGATGAGAAAAGGCAGGACAGCGAGGAACTTCACGCGATTGTATTGGCTGCTATGGGCCACCCCGACTGTTTGTGGCTAACGCTCCATAGAAAAACGTAAACCCATGCGGATGTGCCATTGAAAGAGGTAACAGAAAGCTCAGGTGACGGTGTCGAAAACCTGCCTTGGTTGATCCTCCAACCGTGTTTGATGAATATGCGTGAAGTACTGGTGCATTTAAACAGTCCTTGCAAAGCACAGCGTAGCGCCTGGATAATGGCCGACAGGTCCCAGGATACCTTGTCCCTTTTGGAAAATCCACAGCTTGGATTTCAAAATGCTGATTGCAAAGCTCAATTTCTCCACAGCGTCACAATACCAACAATTGCGTTTCGGCTGCCCTGGTTACAAACGCCACTAATTAAATGTTACGCGAGCCGAGTGCTTTAGATGAATGCAGCACACAGGTGTCGCAGCTTCGGTATGCGCATCTCGTTGAAATTTCTCAACCCACCCGGAATCATGCTTGATGAATAGGAAAAGGCGCAGAACGTGTTGGGCGGCATGTCAGAGATATGAGGGCACAATGCGTTGGCCACGACGTCCGCCTGAGAGATCTCCAAACTTGTTCCCAGCTTGAAAGTATGGACCTTCGAATTTGGATACAGTTTGTATCTGGGCCCCGCCAATAAAGGGCCTGGCACATCGACAGGCTTGGACAGCCTCACAATCGAGACGTCGTAGTCATGGCGCAAATCACCCCTCCATTCTTCGTGGAATATAGTCGTTTCGGCTCTAACATACTGCAGAAGTGGTCAAGGGTGCTATCGTAAGTTTCCTACAGGATCTCCAATTGAGGGAGTTCAAATGCTTTTCAACCTTGCACTAGTTTGTCAAGAGAAAAATCCTACTGAGGCCAAAACAAATCAGGAACATGAACACCATCCTGTGCATGTTTGCCGTTTAAGCTTGAAAATCTTATATCGTTCAGATATGTTCCATTCTACTTCCAGACCCCATAGGATCACCGGCTAACGTGCATCATTCTCTCAATGCGTGGTACTCACCACAGTTTGGTTTTAAACATCGTGGATGGATACACAATACTTAAGACACATCACCTGTTTGCAAACTGCTATCAATTCGGCAGGTTGGCTATCACACCAAGTCCAAGGTTGAGGTTCAAGCAGAGTTACGTGGCATGATCGTTTGCGTCTGAATGCACTTAATTCCCATCAACTGGGCCCTCTCACATTGCTGAGCGGGGGAGGCCAGCGCAGGATTCAAGGCGCACTGCTGTGTCTTCAAGTCTCAACACCTCGCCCAGTACTCTCATCAGCACGGTCTATGGAAGCACATCAGGTGACCGATTTTCCTCTCCAAATCTCAGTTGCTGGACATGTGCGCAATTGCAAGTCAATGGAGTGGATGCAGGGCAGTGCATCGCAAATAATTGTAAATATTGTATCAATAGCAGAACTAGAACAGTCACCTGAACTCCCTCTGTTTGACTTTGGCTTGCGCTGGCAGGCACGGAAACCAAGGGCATGGTGCCCGCCGCATCGCTGCAATGGGCCACAGTGAGGACGTGCCACTTGTCGACCAGAACACCGAAGCAGACGTGCTCGCGATATCTCCCCTTGATGCTGACCACAGCAGGGAAGCGGCCCATTGGGGCCTCGACGCAGCCAGTCCGCTGCACATGCCATAAAATGGATACCGCAATTATCCAATTGTGGATACTGGCATTTCCGACGCAATGCCTTAGCACAGGGATCCATTTTCTCCGGAGGAAATGACGTGGCCCTGATTCAGATGTTGACCATGTAACCAGTCAATACGAACGCGGCCTTGCATGAACGAGAACTCGTATGCGACCACTGCGCACAATAATTTGAATTTTATCTCTTGTGGCGATGAACTGCGCGTTTGGTCGAAGATGGGCGCTGTAAATGCTGGGAGGCTATTTCAGCCATGGGTTAATGTGCCAGAAGCGTTTGATGTTTTCCCACACCCAGCTCACCTGCCCAAGGAGAAGTTCTTCAGATGTCCGCGCTTTAAACACTGCCACGAGGAGGAGGCAAACCTGAAGTGTACTCCCCTTCCGATAAGTCATGCTGTAGGTTCACACCATATCGTTTGATGTCATTCCGAGGTGAACTATTGGAATGCCCATTGCATGTCCCACAGGATATTTACAACTGTTGCTTACTGCGACCAGTGCCTACCTGCCTTTGTCGCCTGCTGCAATTGCACTGACATCTATCAAGCAGCGACTTCAAAATGCGACTCGGCTGCTGTCTGACTGACACGACGCCCATCCGTCCCAAAGTGAATGCTGGCTGCGCCCCACGCGCGCCCCCATGCTGTCGCGTGACGCCGTAGCTTGAGATTGAGGGACGGCCGCAAAGGCAGTGGCATCCTGAAAATGCGGCTCATGGGAGAATGACCCATGTGTAGATTCCTACCATCTCCAGGCCTCTAGTCCAGTTCTTTGTACAGGGGCACCCGTGGCGGACCGCGACAAGCATCCAACCGGGCGGGCCCGAAAAACGGGGCCCGAAAAACGGGGCCCGGAAAACGGGGCCCGGAAAACGGGGCCCGGAAAACGGGGCCCCAAAAACAGCGCACGGTCGCCCTGGCGAACCTATAGAAGGGCGCAAAGCCTCGGACCCACTCCCTTTGGCGGGAGGCGGCACATTGTTGGAACAAACCAGGCGAGGGCTCACCCACCGACCGCGCCCGCACACGACGAAGGACAACCGCCTCGGCCGCTGTTTGGGGGTGCCACGCCACAAGGCACCTGGAACGTTTGCGACCACGAAGGAGGTGTGGGGGGTGGGAAGCCCACATCTTGGGACTGGGCCCACAGGAACGACACACGCCAACCTGTTGTTGACAAGAGGATCAAAAGCGCTTCAGTGGGCCGCTTCCGGCCGGGGCTCCCCTGATCGCTCCGTTGCCCTGGCTGTCGAGATAGACCAGGGTTTGACCCTGAGTAGGTAACCACGGCAATCCAGCCCGTGCTGTGCTGTGCTGTGGGGCGGGATCGGCCTTGGGAAACACCCCTGGTGGTGGACCCAAGCCTGCCGGCCACATTCGGGAGCGGGCGCCCTCGTTGCGTGTCCTGCCGACTTTCCTCCAAGCACGGCGCCGGTCCTCTGACGGGGAGAGCTTAGGCCGCAGACAGCGCGAAGGGCCGGTCGGCAAGGTGTCAATGTTGTGCCTAAGTTTCAACCAGGACGGTTTGGCGCCCTCCTTCTCCGCGAATCAGGAGCCACGAGCCCCTGCTGGCGCCGTTGAGCGGTCCCCTCTCGGCGCCCGTTCGGCTGTCGGGCGGACGCCAACCTGCACCTGATGATTCATTGTGTTGCCTGGGTAGCTGCCCCCCTTTGGTGTGCTGTGGCCGACACCTCCCTGACAAAAAAGTTTGCGGGCACCCGGTAGACGATTCGGGCCAAGCATCCGCGCCGCTTGCGTCGTGGGCGCCCACACTTGGGATGGAGGATCGCCTTATGTTTAGTCAACCCAACTCGGGCGCACGCCCGCAAGGCTTTTAAGACGCCTAGCTGTTATGAAATTTCTTGGAGCAGGCGGTGCGGAAACAGAGCCGCTGCCCTTGGAGAACAGAAGTTTTGGTACTTGAGTCAAACCACCTAGAGGGAATGGGAACGATGGGGGCTGCTGTGGACTTGTGAAACAGTATGCCGCGGGGGCCGCCCATAAGAATATGCTGCAGGTGTGGGCCACGAAGAGTCAAACAAACCTGCGCGTTTCTGAGACATCAGTTTCCTGCTTTGCGTTGTTCGTTGGTGTGCATCGGTTCATCGACAACGGCAAAGGCCTTCGGGCCGAATTGCCTGCCCTGGCAGGAATTTCGTGTGCCCATCCTTATGCACAGCTCGTTCACGCGATCGCCAGGAAGAGGGAGGGAGGGGGGCGGCGCTCACACCACCGGATTGTCAACCATCATCCTTTGGAAGGGGCCGTGCTTTGCAGTGGCTGTTGGGTGGGGTTGATGTGGTGAGGGGGAGAGGGAGGGAACAGACCACATGGACGACGTCGCTTTGGATGACGGACCATCCGTGCGGTCACCAGCACATCGAATCTCCCTGAAACGAGCGCCCACCGCGCTGCGATCAACCAGGTGCGCAGGCGACGCGCGGGCCAGGGGCTCCCTCCCCACAAGGCCCCGCCGTGTGAGAGGATCTGGGGGCGCGCGCGGCGCACAGAACGAGGGGCCCCGCATACTCCCCGTGTGGGGAGCATGGCCGCGGCTCGACCCCTGAAACAACGACCCGCAGCTCAGATGGGCGGCGACGGGCCAAACAATGGGAGGCAATCCACTCCCAAGGTGAAAACGGGCTGGCCTGCCCAGAACTCGCGGACGGGGGTCTTACTTGCGGCACAGAGGCGCGCCTCCTCCGCAATTGGGATTGTACCCTCGTGATGGGCGACAGTAGGAGGCCGCGGCAGCGGGAGGCGGCAAAGACTTGGACCTCCCCGCGGCAAGGACGCGCCGAGGGTGGCGGTGTGCGATCCTTCTCCTTATCTGTCGTCGCTGGCGTGCTGCGCCAGATCAGGGGTTTCAAGGGATCCGTCAGGGAGCGCCTTTCCAGCAATTTTCTCAACAAGTTTGCACACGTGACCGACATGGGACTGCCCCTAAATAGCGTCCATTGAAAGATTGCGGGCCTCGCCTCCAGCCACATGGCCCCTTAAGAGTGACGATGCTGTGTGGGACCACACGTGGATCTGACTGCGGTTCCCAGTCCTCTGATACACGCCGTTCCCTCCTGTCAAGGGACGAGTCATTCGCACAAGGACACAATACCTCGGCGAGTTTGGAGGGTCGCGATGCTGTGCAGGGACCCACATGAGATCGAACGGCCGCCCTGACGCGCCCCGCCCCGCCCTTTGACACACATGTCCCGCTCCAATGAAGCTGTGAGCCAGGCGCACAAGACGCATTCGTTTTGGTGCATGGTGCATTCATATGGTATGAGTGTATCTTAACAAATGACCATTTAACCTTAAATTGTATTACGCCATTACCTTCCGTCCCGTTACGCCATCGCGCTTTCCCCCTTTCCGGTCCACTCACGCCCTAACCACTTGCCAAATGCCCCGATCCGGGGGCGGGCCTCATGGTCCGCCCCCGCCCGGAACGGAGAGGGGCATATGCCTGTTATTTCAATCGTCAACGGCCCTCCGGCATCCTTAACGGTTGCGATTCCTGCTTTGGCGCCATGCTCGAGCGCCTAGCCACGCATACCCTGATATGCCATTTTCCTCCCGAAGGAGGCGAGAGGGCCATTTCCAGGCATACCCAACCGTTCGGCCCAATCATGGGCTGCAAAGGCAATTGCCGCATGCGGACTGACGGAGTGTGTCACGGGAATAGGAAGTGCAGGAGACCCGGGACGAGGTGCTAGGGGGACCAGTGGCGGCTGTCCGAGGGGAGAAGTGGACAGTAGACGATATGAACAAGCAGTACCGAGCAGCGCGGGAGGCGCATAGAGCGCGAGTGGAGCGGATTGCCGAGAAGAGGTTGCCGCAACGAAAACAGCGAATCGAGCAGGACTTCGTGAATTGGTGGGCCCGGCGGCCTGGGGAGTGGCAACAGGGCCTGCCACAACCAGAAGATGTGATAACCTTCCTGGAGTGGGTATCTCGGAGGCGACAGGGACGGGCCCGTACGCACACGGAGAGTGGGGAGAGAGTGTGGCACTTCAACATGATGGAGAAGGAAGTCAGTCACTTGAGTAGCTGGTTCCGCCGGAATGGGCGAGAAGGCGACTGGCAAAGCGGGGACTGGAGCGGGAATCCGTGCAGGTCGGACTGCGTCCGGACCTGGAAAAAGACCTACCGTGCCTCCCAGCAGGTGCAGAGGGTAGGAGAGAGTAGCGCTGAGCCATTAAGGGTGGAATGGTATCGAAAGATGCTGGAAGCCTGCCAGCAGGAAATAGAAAGCGAGGCAGATCCTATGCGAAGAGGATAGGTAATGCGAGATGCGTTGTTGTTGACCTTTCTATGGGAGACTGGGCAGCGAGTCAGGCCCCAGCTGGGACCATACATGCGGGACATGATAGTGGATGAATGGGGCCGCCCGGTCTGGACGCCCGCGACGGGTTGGCGGACTGTGGAGGGGGTAATCATGCTGGACGTATGGGCCCTAAAGACCACGACGGAATTCCGTCTAGGACGGGTGAAGATAGACCAGCGCCCGGAGCTGGGGTTCCTGTACTGGTTCAAAGGCTTGGGGGACTGGCTCCGTCAACACGAGCGCGAGGATATCCAGGTGCTACTACCGGTCTGGAAGCACCACCATGGACCGCAGAACCAGTCCGTGGATGCGATGGAAGCCACCCGCATTATGCGTCAGTGGGCGCAACGAGTTGATGCACCAGAAACTTTGACCTATTATAGTGGCAAGTGTGGAAGCTTACAACACAGACACCACGAACTAGGGATGTCGATAGCTAATGTGGTTAGCCAAACGCTATTACGATCGATGGGCACCGTGGAGCGGTATGTGGATCGGGGGCGGCATTGGCATCGCCAGGTGTAGGCCGAACGAAGGGTGAAAGCGAGAACCACAGAGCAGGAACGGCCGGGGGAGACGGGACGGACCCCATGGCGAGTGTGGGGTGGACCGCCCCCGGAGCTCGAAGCCCGGCTGGCGACCATGAACAAACCATGAGACCGAGACAATCACCCGGAGAATGTAGCAGGAGACGTTTAATCAACAGGTTGTGTTACAAACACCCGCACCCACGGGTACCATCCTGAGGGTTTCGTCGAACCCGCTGCTCCCGAACCCCAAAAGAACCAAGGGCGGATCACCGCCCCATGCCAGGTGATGGCACGAGGCAACACTAAAGGGCCGTGGAGTCCGGGTAGGGACGAGAGGAGTGACTCCCACGCGCGACAAGCCGCGGGCAGCACCACAATGGCAGCGAACCAGTGGCGGGTGAGGCGCTGGAGCGCCTGACCTGCGAGACGGGGCGGGGGGTTGACCCACGCGTAGCCGCGCTCCTGGTACCAGTCATGTGAAAAAGCGTCCACCCCTGCAGACTGGCCGTCGAAGTAACGAGAGAAATACCGGGCACAAACCGCTGTGGATGCGGTCGCAAACACATCGAGGGTAAGCAGGGCAGGATCGATGGCCAGCTGGTGGCAGATCCATGCGACGGCCTTGGGTCTGAACCTCTAGTCATGAGGATCATCAGGCTTACTAAAGAAATCAGCCTGAACTTGCCAGGGGTCCTCCCTGTTCGACCAAACTAGCTCAAGCTCCACATCATTCTCCCAGGCCAACAAATGGACCGCCCGGACCAGAGGGAGGCATTCATTGACCCCTTTTTGGTGGTCGATGCAATATTTGCTGGCCTGGCTGTCAGTATGGTACAGAAGGCGATGCGCCTTCACCATGCCAGGGGCACACGCGAGCAAGGTGCGGAGAACCGAATGAACGGCGGACGGTTCCCTAGCTGTGGAGCTAGCACCGATGAGGTGCGAAGGAAGGGGCACCTGTAGGAGGTAGGGAAGAGCCCCATCAGGGAAGAATGCACCAGTATGCGTATCGGATGCATCACCAACCGCAACGGTCGTTTCGCAAACACTGGGCCAGCGCCAGCCCTCCACCCCGTGGAAATTATCCCTCCACCACTCGAGCTCTGCGCGCACCGACTGAGGTGTAGGGAAAATCTCATCCCATGATTGAGTCCCAACAAGGGCGCGGCGAATAAACACCTGGTAAAGACTGGGCACAGGTTGACGGCCATGCTCACAGAGACAATGAGTCCCGCAACATGGGCGAGCTGACGAGGAGTGATGTGATCTCCGGCCAAAAGGTCGCGCATGGTAGCAAGGAAATAGTTGCGCTTATCCGCAAGAACGCGAAAGGCGCCCACGCCGCAATCGACCTCCAATCCAAGGAAGCGCTGGGTCTGCTTCGGCATCTAGTCGGCTTTCTTGGAGGAGAAGAACGTCCCGAGGGCAATCCCGATGAGGGCCAGCACCAAACCGTCCAACATGCAGAGTTGCAGGGTGGCCGCAGCCCCGTAACGATCGTCAATGAGGAAAGCCATCAACGATCCAAAATGCCGAAGAGGCCTATAGAAAGCGGTTTGAAGAAGGGTAAAGGCCGTGCACGCGGATGCCAAACCGAACGGCAGGTGGGTTAGGAGCAGGGTCCTACCTTTCCAGTGCACCGCGAGGAATGGCCAGTCGCACCGGCGCATGCGCAAGTGGTGATACCCGGACTTCAAATCCATGACTATGGCGTAACACCCACGATGAGCGAATGAAAGGACGTCAGACAGCCTCTCGTAGCGGACTGGGTAGTACCATACGAAGGAGTTGACATAGCGAAGGTCAATCACCAGTTGCATCTTCGTGCGCTGGGTGACCACCGCCAGTGGGTTGTCCACTTGTACCAGAGCATGGAGAGCGGGGTCGAACAGCACCGCCATGCCTGTTTCCACGAGACCGCGAATGGCACCGTCCGTGAATTCTTCGTGGGCCATGGCAGACTGCCGATTGGGGAACACCACGAAGCCGGGGCGGAGCCCCGTCAGGTGACCCAGGAGCTGGTCCTGGGGAAGCACCTTGGCGAGCATGGCTCGTACCTCCTTGCGCTTAGCCTTAAAATGCGGATGCAATTGCTGGCATGGCGACTCGGGGTCGACCCAGTCGATCGTGTAACCATGGCGTAGCCAGGATATAGCCTTGGGCCGTTGAGGCCAACGGGGAATGCTGCGAAGGTACTGGGACCACAACTCAGCAAAGTGATGCCAGTTCCCGGCCACAAACTGAGAGTCATCGAGCAAGATGGATTTCAGTTCGACAATCACGGCCTGAACATCTTGACATGCCGACGCGTCGCGGCGCTGCAAGTCCTTCAAGAGGCGAAGAGCCTAAGCCAGATAGGCGCTGTGGGTGGACCACCTGCCGACGGGGCCGCGCCTAGGCTCCGGTAGGCGGAAATCGTGCGACATAGCAGGGAGGCGCATGGCGGCAGGGAAAGAGAGGCCGTGCAACTCATCCGCGGCGGGGATCTGGAGATCGAAGGGAGGGAAGTTACTCTCCTCGTCCTCTGAACCGTCAGGAGCTAGGAATGGGGCGTCGAGCGGGAGTGGGTCGGGAGCACAAAACGGATCCAGGCTGGGGGCAGCCGGAAGCTGCAGCACCTGAGAGGTGGCGGGCGGGTTGGGCGCGGGCCGATCCCCAAGCTCTGCGGCGCGACTAGGCGGAGGCGAAGGAGCCCGTGGCCGCGGCGATGCTCGCTGCAAGACAGGCTGGCGAGGAGAGGGTGGGAACGATTGGCCAGCACGTGAGGATGACCCGGGAACCGGCAGGGACGACGCGGGAACCGAACTTCTGTCGCGAGGGCACACCGAAGCTGATCAGAAAGGTTACACGTTACAAAGCAGCCCAGAACATGGTACCCAAATGTTCACGACCGTTCCACTCAACGTGCCACGGAACATGGGACCCGAGAATGAGCTAACCCAGAACGCAAACACAGAGGAAAAACCCACACCCGCCAAACCCAGCAAAGGAGATAACCGGCCAGAGACAAAACCCGCCGACCCACGGGGACCCGGACAGACCAGAGGCGATGGTACCTACACGACAGGGGGTCCGCTGGGGGCCCCCGCTCCACTCCTGCCACCGGATCCCCGACTGCGACCTCCGCACCCGCCGCCGCGAGGGAAGCCACCGCCAGCATCGTGGCCGCGATCTGCCGGCCGGTGGAGGGCCGGCGAGTCGGCGTAGAGCCGCGCGTTGTCGGCGATGACCGACGTAAACCGGGCGCGGAGCTGGCGCAGGATGTGATGAACATTGATATAGCCAGCCTCATTCAGAGCGAAGAGCTCGGCTTCCAGCCCGGCAACCCACTGGGCGCAGGCCTAGTGATCAAATACCCGCGCGTGTGGGCTGGCCATGCGCATGGCCAGGCCGAGGACCGGGGTGATGATGCGGAGGACGTTGCACAAGGCGACTGGTGCCTGCTGCACGTCCTCCCCGGGGAACAGAACGGGCTCCACCCGTGCCAGTACTTGGTCTACGGTCTCTGCGGCGCACAGGAGGTTGACTCCAGGAGAACTGGAATAGATTCCGATGAGGTTCCGAGCCGCAGAGTACAGCCCGCTCCAGGAGCCCTGGATACCGGCCTCGTCGTAGGCCAGAAAACGCCACCGTGCATGGCGACTGCAGGACCAGAACGGCTGACAGCCCGTCCCAGCATGAAGCACTATTGCGGCGCGAGGACCCCCGTCGTGGAGGAGGAGGCACGAGTGTTGAACTCGTCCTCGGGCTCCCGCATCCAGTCCATCTCGATGGGCGCCGAGGTCCCCCCCGCCCCAATAGGAGTGGGCGGAGTAGGGACCCGGGCGGGGGGACGATGCAACTCGGGGTCGACAGGATGACTGCCCTCCCCCGATGCCGACGTGCCGACTCGGACGGAAGCGAGCTTCGGGATGCTAGACGCTGGTGTTCGAAGAGAGCGCGTGTCAGGGCCGTCATGTCGAACGCGGTTCCTCTCGTCCACCATGGCTGCCTCCCAGGTGGCAGCTGCGTGCATGCTGCGAGGAGAGACCTGCGGCTGGGTGGACCGAGACCGCTTAGGCATCTGCTATGCCCGGCCTTGGGGCGGCTGGCGCCACCAGGCATTCTGCTGAGCCACGGATGGCATGGCTGAGTCCACGCGCTCGCTCCAGCGACCGTGGAGTTGAGCCGTGATGTAGGCGGCGCTCTGATCTGCACGCCGTGGGCTGCGGAACGTATATAAACAAGCTTTCGTGCAAAATGTCGGTAAGGGGGTCACGGAAAACAACAAAACGTGCATTTTGCGCACAGGCGGAATGGAAGAAAAATGCCACAATAACAAACCTGCACACAAACAGGCCATTTTTGGGTCACCCAACGCACAGGGAAACCGCGATGTTGCGCACAAACAAAATCAAGTTGGTGCTAGCCAAGGACACCCACAACCACCTCACAATCAATCCATGTGACCCACAAGTCGTGGGTGCCACATGGCCTTTGCGGCAATGATTACAATTGGTGTTACACGCACAGGAAATTACAAATTGCTAGGTCTAGAAATGGCCCCTCCCCCGTCTAGCACATTTCATCCCAACGCTCCAGCTCTGCTAAGAGACGCCGTTTGTACTGGGGGTGGATGTAACCCCTCCTAGCTCCATTAACCTCCAACTAAACGTCACAAATGATGTTGTTGGAGGACACCTCCCCCTGTATTTGCTGCCCTTCCACCCAGCGCCCGTTGACTTGGGCATCGTCCGAGGCGTCGAAGCGGAGGGTCCCCAAGTTGTAGGGGGGTTGGGGCTTGAACTCGCTCTCGTAATATGCAACGGTGAACACCTTCACCACCGTGGGCCCACACCCCTCTGTGGCCCTGGCCCCCTTGACAATGGCGACGTCAAAGCGCCGGCCCCATTCCTTGGCGTCGGCGTCGGACATGGCGATGGCCACCTGATGGCCGGCCTCTATGTCCCACGCGGCGTCGAAGGGGATGTACTCTTTGTCGTTGGGGAGCGCGGAGAGGTGCCCGAATAGCAGGGGGCGCTCCCCGGGCGCCGGGCCTACGTCCCTGCACATTGCACCAACGGCGGGATGGTGAAGGGCCCATGGCAAGGGAAGGGGAGGGGGGAAATCATCGCGGGCGGATGGAGCGTTGCGCGCGGATGCGCGCGTACCTTGCGACGGGGGCAGGGACGCCGGAGGCGGTGGTGGGCGCGCTCCCGGCCGCAGCGGAGGGGGTAGCGAGTGAGGCGGGGGACAAGCTGTCCAGCCGCAGGGTGGCTCCCTCGTCGATGGCGAACGTGGGTCTGCCACTCCCGTCCAGCGGGAATGTGCGCTCGTGCGAGGCAATGAAGGCCTCCCACCAGCGCACGGCCCCGGCCATCCGGTGGAGCCTGCATTGTTTGATGTCCTCCGCGGCGGCGGGGTCCCCACACACGTCGAGTTGGCGCCTCCACCTGGCGAGCTTCATGAGGACCCTCTTCTTGACGTCCTCAAAGTCTTGAAGTGCGGCCCGTGGCTCCCAGCGCAGGTCGGTGAACCTCGGAGCGGGTTTCCCTGTGACGAACACCGGCCACCCGCGGCCGTCGGGCATGCCCACCCAGGGGCAGTCCTCCCTATCGTGCTCGCGGGCATACACGACGGGCACCCCCCCCTCCAAGACGAACTTGAACGAGTGGAAGCACCTGCCCAAAGGAGCACCCCGCAGTGAAGCACTGTCGAGTCGAGAGGGCGTCACTGTGGCCGGCACCGTTGGCGTAGGCACCAAGCCGCAGAAAGCGCACCGGAAAGTCAAACAAAAATCGAGGATTGCAGCCGATGATCGCAAGGATTTGCGTGCGCCGAGCGCGCAAACCCTCCTTTGGTGCCACTAGGTTTCTGTCAGCAACAGACACCAAGCGCATCCGCGATTGGGAGAAGAGAAGGATGGTGCGGATGCCACGACTACAGGCAGGGGCCAAATCCCACCAGCCCAACGAAGTCGCGCAGCACCCCCGACAAAAAGGGCAGCAAACCCGGCGACGGAGGGAAGGCCCAACCCACAATCCGAGTTGTGCGGTGGGGCAATCGGGGGAGAAAACAGCATTGCGCAGCCTGGATTGAGGCGGTGCAGGGAACCAAGGCGCGCTCTGAGGGAGCCACTTTGCACTTGCGTGCGCGATGCGCGCAAACGCAGGCCAGTTCCACACTCAAAAAGGTGCGGACAAGAGAGGTCGCCCGGGCCGGCCGCTGCAGGCGCACCTCTTGTTGTCCCTCCCAGTTCCAAGGCCTCTGAAGGTGTGCATCCGGACGCCCACATCCCCCTGCTTGCCGTCATCATCCTCCTCCTCGACACCCCGCCGGCGGTCGCACTTGTACCTAAGGAGGCGCTTGAAGTCGGCTACGCGGTCCACCTGTGTGTTCACCTTTCGCGAATTGCCCACGCTCGCGTGCTCCCCCCACACCCGCTGCGCCACGCTCATCAGGTCCTCCAAGCACAACGCCCCCTCACGGTTGATGGCGGAGGCCACCAGGCTGAACATGGCGTCTATCTCCTGGTGCGTGTGGCCCATCGGCAAAAAAAAGACGCGCACCTCCTTGAACACCCGCTCCCCCACCAGCATGGCGCAGAACCCGAGGAGGTAGTGGTTCTTGTTGTCCTTCGCCGTGTTGTCCATCTGGACATGCAGCACGGGGGGCAGGCCGGGGCGGGGGGGCAGGAGCCCGGGCGCAGCTGCGTCGCAGCAGCTGACGTCCCTGACCATCTTGCAGAGGTAGGTGAGCATCAGGTTGCTGGACGCCGCCCACTCCGGGAATGACCAGAACCCCCACCACCCATGGCCGTAGGCAATCCCGCCCAACAGCTTGGTGGTCAGGGGCAGCCCCACCTCGTCCGCCTTGCTCTTGGCCAACTCGTGGGGTATCGCCATTTTTGCCTGGTCCATGCCATCTACATTCAGGTACAGGACCTCCTCGGGGTGGTCGAGGGCGTAACGCCTCCTTTCCTGCATTGCCCTCCTCGCTGCGGCGACGTACACTTCGTGCTTCTCCAGTATCCGGACGGCGGCCTCCCTGGCCGGCCCCATGGCAAGGCTGCTGGTCTCCTTCAGCCTTACGCACGTGTCGCACTTGGCGAAGGGCTGGTGGCGGTAAGTGAGCACCTGGCGACGGCAAGCGCAGAAGATGCAGACTCAGGGCGGGTGTATTTGACACTGTCAGCGACGGGGCCAGGCGAGTCCCACGGAAGTGCTCAGAAGACAGAAGGAGGTCCCGTGGCTGGGTGCCGACGCCTACCTGGAAGTGGCATTGAAGCCACGTCCGGCGGAATGTGGTGTAGGAGACGGGCTCCCTGGGGGGCTGGCGGGCGGCGGTGGCGCGGCAGTAGTACTCGTAGATGGACTGCAGAGTGGAGAACAACCCCGCCGGTAGGAACTCCTTGGCCTTGACCTCCCCGGTGCACCGGTCCCTGACGGTGCGGTTGGGGAAGGGCTGGGCGAGGCGGCCAACGAGGTCCTTCAGCCAGTCGGTGCAGTCGTACCTCTCCTTCCCGTGGCGGTGGGTCCTCCAATTTCCGTGGTGGCACACCTTCAGCACCTGCATGCTCTTCCGGTACACGGTGTTGGCGCAGACGCCGTGCCACAAGGCGAACGCCTTGATGCACACAACCTTGCCCCTAACCCTCCACTCATAGCGCTGGCGACGGGGCTCGGAGGTGCCGCCGCTTCCACCGGGCTCCACGGTGGATGCGCTTCCCACCCGGCAGCGCGAGATGTCTGCCCGGAGGTCGGCGTCCGCCTCGTCGAACTGGCGAATCGCCCGGACGACTTTCCTGGCCACCAGCTCCTCGGCCGTGAAGAGGTTGTGGCACTGGGGGGGGCAGCACTGCGTGGGGACCCCCGCAACAAGGGCGTTGGTGACGGCCCTCTCCATTTTCTTGAGCCTTCTCCTCTTTGCCGGCTTGGGCGAGTCTTCGGCGAGGTCGCGCCTGCCCCCCTGGCCGTCCGAGCAGGTCGACTTTCGCTTCCTGGGGGACGTCATCTCGTCGAAGCGGTCGTGCATCATCTCGACGGTCTCCTCCCGAATGCAGCTGGACGAGGCGCCGGAAACTGGCGTGGCAAGGTGCGAGAGGTACGAAGCCGGAATGTCGCGCGACGCGGAACTGCTGCCACTTCGCAGCATGGCGCTGCTCGAAATGGACGAGGTCGTCAACTCCATCACGCACCCGGTCCTGGACGGTGGTCAACGAGCGCAGCGTCACTCATTGAACTTGGCAAATTTGCCCAGGAACCGGTCAATGGAGAAGACGTGCCACTCGCGAACTCGGGGCACGAGGGGGACATTGCAATTGAGGCGGGAAAGCGCACGCCTTTGGGCAATCGTCCCCTGGGAAAGGGTGCGATAGCACCGTGCTAATGCTCCGAAAGTTTTGCGTGCGCAGCGCGCGCAAACACCCTTCGACAACACACGGACGTCGATTTCAAAGTGGACCATCCACCATTTGCAGAGACCATTGCCCTTCCCTGACGACATCATATCATTGTCATATCAGGCGAAGAGGCTCCTGGAGTGACGTTTGCGCGTGTCGCACGCGCAAACTGCAAGGCCCCCAACCTTGCGGGGAGGCCGCGATGCATGCCCGATCCGCGCAAGGTAGTGCGTTCCACGCCACTGCCGTCCGTTCACAACCCTCTTTGGATTGGCAGCTGAGCGGGCTGGGAGCGCTGCCGGGAATGCGTTCTGCGCCGCGGGTGCCACTGTACAGTGGGATTTTGGTGGGCAATTGCGCGCGCGGCATGTGCAATTTGGAATGCGTTGTACGCCGACGGCGTCCCTGTTCAACGGGACTAGGGAAGACACTATTGCGCACGCACCGCGCGCAAAGGGGGACGCGCTCCGCGTCGCAGGCGTCCAAGCACATTGGCGCGAGCTT
The DNA here is from genome assembly GCA_905146915.1 of Ostreobium quekettii. Classification (NCBI taxonomy): domain Eukaryota; kingdom Viridiplantae; phylum Chlorophyta; class Ulvophyceae; order Bryopsidales; family Ostreobiaceae; genus Ostreobium; species Ostreobium quekettii. The sequence continues at coordinate 16,625 of CAJHUC010000195.1, forward strand.
CCGCCGCACGCACTAGAAGGTGAGGAAGATCCGACATCACATGTAAGGGGGGGGGCTGTATGCGCGCGCCGCCCGCGCAAATCACCACTGGACGGGGACGTGGCCACAAGTGGACGGCCCGCCGGGGGGGCGCGCTCCGCATCGCAGGCGTCCATGCACACTGGCGCGTGCTCGTGCCGCGCATACTGGGGGGCAGGAGATCCGCCGTCACATGTGGGGGCCTCTATGCGCGCGCCGCCCGCGCAAAACACCACCGGACGGGGATGGGGCCACGTGTGGACGGCCTGCTGGAGCCTCACAGGCAGGGCCCCCGAAGCTTCCGCGATGGCGCATCTAGCTGGTGCTGCTGCCGACGGTGGCTGGTTGCCAGAACTGGCGTGGGAAGAACGAAATCCAGCCGCCACTGGTGGCGACGGCGCCCGGTGGACGCGAGCGGGGTGCCAAGGGCACGGCGGCGTGCGCATGGCGGTGGGGCGCACCTGGATGGCAGTGTCAATGCGGTCCCAGCGGTGCGGCGTGCTCCTCCATGCGCGGTGGACAGGCGGCGGCATGGCGACAAATGACCACACGACAACGAAAGCCACGTATGAGGCCCCGGGAGAATCTGCCGAATCAGAATATTCGCCATGTCAGGATTCGGGCGCGTGGCCACCACACGGCCGGGGCCTCCCTGACCACGGGATTGAGTGATGGGCGTGTGCCCGGCACGTGCCCGAATCCTGATGTGGCAAATATTCCGATTCGGCAGATTAGGGGATGCTGAAACTGGGCGATCTAGTCCACGGGGCCGCATTGACACCCACCCGCAAGGCCACCGCCGCCGTCGAGCCGCCCACGTCGACAGCATTCAGGTGCGTTGCAACTAGCAGCGGCACCGCCATGCGCCACGGCACAGGGCCCCATCGCCCTGCACGCCGCCATTTGGTTGCTTCGCTCGCCGCTTGCGAAACGAGCTTCGCTGCTGGCATTGCGGTCGTGGGATGGGGTTGCCATGTACCGCGCGACGGCCGGGCTCCCGCGTGCGCACATGGTGGGCTGCTTCCATTCAAGGCGAGGTTGTTGGGCGTGAGCATGGCCGCTGACGCGGCAGCCACATGTGCGCGCGCTCTAGGAAATGCGGTAGTCTCACTTGGCAGCGTTTGCGCTACAAGACGCAGCCCCACATGTGGGCGACCATTGACGAGAGGGGGCCGGGTCAACTGCCGCCACTTGCAAGACGGAACCGGCACCGGGCGCTTCAGGCCGCGGCGCTACATGCAATTCTCCTCAACCATCCACCCGGGTTCACATCTTCAATACGCTGGTATTACCGCTGCGGCTACAGACCTGTGGATGCTTCCGCAGACCGCTCACAGGAGCGCAGTAAGAATACCCACGACGCGACTGCCTTGGTGCTCGGCGAACAGGGGAACGGCAAGTGCCTGTATGCGTGCGCAGCGCGCGCAAACAACAGGCCAACGATGCAAAGGGCCGCCGCAGAACGAGGCAGCGATGCGATATCACACAATTTTACAGGACTGTCTTACATTCCCCTTGCACACCACAGGCCCGCACTACTCCGACATTGTGGAGTGGGAGTCCGCATGGGAGGCTTGCGTCTCAACGACCCCCCGCGGCCGGCGCAGACGAGGTGAGTTCCCTGGTTCCCCCGGCTACGCCGACTTTGCCGGTGCCCGGATCCCTGGCCTCAACAGCTGCAGCTGGGGTGTCGTCGACGGGCTGGTTCGTTGGCGCGGATACCGTCAACGGCGGCTTCAGCCCCAACCTCCAAGTGGCTTCTTCCTCCTGAGAGGGCCACTCCTCGAAACACCCTGCCCACACCGCGGCTTCCAGGGCCTGCTCCGTTTCCACGGTGTTGTTGTAGTCCTCCTTGTTCACCATGTTCCACTCGGTGAAGTCCTTGGCCTGCTGGAGGGTCAGGGCCCTCCCCGCCGCCAACGTGCGGAGGAAGTACCTGTTGTCCGCGAACACCTCCCGGGCGAGGGCGCCCCCCCTGGCCTTGATGAGGCCAATGTCCTCCCGGGGGATGGACCGGAAGAACGGCTCCGCCAGCCTCTCGCACGCCCCCCCGAACATGAACTTGATGCTGTGCATTGCAACCTCGTCTTCGAGGAACGCCTGGAAGTTCTCAGGCAGCGGCGCGGACCCGGTAGCGGTGTGCTGTGAGGACAAGCAGTCGAGGGTGAGTGCCGCCAGGAAATTGGGAGCGTCGGCTGTTAGGGCTTTGCGCGCGCTGCGCGCGCAAACAAGAGGGATCCCACTCACCGCGTCGTCAAGCAGACCGGGCTTCTCTAGTGACTCCGCCAACTCCCGCACGGCGCGGGATTCCGGGTTCCGGCCGGCCTCCAGTGCGGCGAACAGCTGGCCCTCCCTGTGGAAGAGGGTCTGGAGGCGGCGGCGGGCGCAGTTGTTCTGGACCGCGTCCGACTCGAACCCCAGTGCGTCGCGTCCCTCCAGAAGGGCGGCGACCATCGCCGTGCCGGTGCCGTTGTACAGGCTCAGCACCGACCCCAGGCTCGGGGCCAGCAGGCGCACCAGAAGCCACGACTCCTCCAGCGACTTCTGGGTGCAGTTCACCTTGCGCTTGCGGTCCCCCACAAGCACAGCGTCCAGCTCGTGCCTCCCGCACTTCGACGCCGCCTCCGGCTTGGGAAAGAAGTAGGTCATCCTCCCCCCCAGCCGGCCCCCGAGGTCGTCCACCCTAACCCCGTCCTGGCCGTGGTTGATCTTCACAACGAGGATGGGGATGCCGTGGCCGGGCGTCTTGGCCCCTTTCCGGAGGTGGGCCTTCTCGTCCCGGCCCATGGTGATGACGAAGTGGCCCCTGACGGGGTACTCCTGCGCCGTGGCCCACTCGTTGATGGCCTCCAGCATCGCGTGAACATCCTCGTGGTGGGTGTAGATGGCCACGTTGAAGTGGCGGGCGCCATTGACGCGGGTGGCAGAGGGCGGCAGGATGCCCGACGCGTGGCAGGCGTCCAGCGCCCTGCGGACGTCCGCGCGGCCCCAGCGCTCCTCCTCCTTGTCCCAGGCAAGGCCGACTTCTGAGTCGTGCTTCTTCATACCGAAAGGTGGGTTGATGAGGACGAGCTCCACTTGGGACCAGTCCTCCGCGTGCTTGTAGGCGGTCCGCTCCCTGGCGTCGCCCTCGATGAGCCTCACCTTTATGGCCTTGCGATGGGATAGGAGTCTGTTGGGGTCGTGGTGGCCGAAGTCGACCCCCAGCCTGGGGACGACCCACCACGCCACCTGCATCGGCCACCATGGCAGAAACCCCCCAGCCAGCGCCCGCCTCTTGGCCTCCTCCTCCTCGCTTTCCTCCTCTCCCAGTGCGGCGTAGTGCGCATAGGCAGCTAGCGTCATTTCGGGAGCCCTGGCCAGGGGGTCGGGGAGGTGCTCGTCGTCCGTTCCCATGTCCACGTCCAGGGCGGGGCACCGAATGGCCATTGTGTGCCTCCTGCTGTCGCCCTCCTTTTTGGGCTTTGCGGGGGGTGGGGGCTGCGCCGGCAGGTCCACGCCGGGTATCCAGGCCGGGGCCTCCTTGGATTGGGGGTCGGCGTCTTTAAAAGCGACCCAAGGGTTGTTGTAGACGTCCCACCGCCAGCCCCTCCCCTGGGACACCATGAACGGCTTCAGGACGTCGAACAGCTCGGCGCTGCTAAACCCAGCGTCGTTCCTCAACGCCTCCCAGGTGTCTTCCCCCGACAGGTCGTACTCGACCTGCTTCTGGGTGATGCCTGCGGTCTGCCTTGGATCGGCCTGCGCAGCGCACGTCGCAACCAATTTCAATTGGTTCAACCAACTTTCAATTGGGGAACAATGTACTTGTCAGCGTTGATCTTTGCGGGTGGGGTCCATTGCAAAGCCGTGCCGTTGATGGAATGGGAACAGGAAGCAATGGGGAAAGGGACGGGGTTTGCGCGTTCCGCGCGCACAAGCGCGTCGGAATGCCGCCGTGTCCAGAGGATCGTCGCACCCACCGTCCAACCAATGTACTTGTAGATGTGGATCTGTGCGGGTGGGGACTATTGCGGAGCCATACCGTTTACAGAATAGGCACAGGAGGCTGAGGGGAGGGGATCGAAGTATGCGCACGCAGCGCGCGCAAACGCGACGGGATGCCGCCGCGTCCAGGGGATCGTCGCACCTACCGTGCCAACAATGTACGCCAGCTCCCACAGCCGTGCGACGACAATGGCCTAGAGGAAGCAGAGGACGTCGGCCCAGCTGTAGAGAAGGGGGGGTTGCCACCACATCCACAGGTGGCTGGCGCGGAGGAAGGGCTCCAGGAAGTCCGCCTCGTCTGTGGTCATGAACGACAGCCCGGTCCCCGCCCCTGTCAGGACCAGGTTGTCCCTCTGATCTGGACGGACGAGGACCTTGGCTTCCGTGTCGAACACCAGGTCCCCGGCGTGCAGGCGGAAGGTCAGCAGGGTCTTCTCCCGCACCTGGATGGAGCCAGTGAGTGATCCGCAAAGAAGGGCGTGCGCCGAGGTCACCTTCTGCAGCATTGTCTCCCCGTAGCCCCCCACCCGCGCCTCGTCAGAGATGGCGTGGGTCGGGAGCAGAAACTGGGGGAGCCAATGCTCCTTCGAGGTGTCGCTCACCCCCAGGTCCCTCAACATGTCCTTATATTTAGGGCCGTCCGGCAGCTCCTGCGCCTTCTTCATCTTGACCGGCAGGGGGTCCCTGGCACTCCTGTCCAGGGACAAGACGAAATTGCGCTGGGGGGCGTTCCTGCACGCCCCCAGGGACGACCGGACGTCGAGGTTCCAGCCGGCCACCGACTGGAACTCGGCCCCCCACTTTTCCTGCACCTCCTCCTTCTCCATGCCCTCCACCTTCGGAAGCCTGGCTTTCAGCACCGCGCAAAGGTAGTTGTAGGTGTGCAGGCGGGCTGTCCACTCGGCGTGCTCCCTCAGGCTTAGGAACCAGTCTGCCACGTTGGGGGATGACCACTCTTGCTTCTACCGCAGGATGGCCACGACCTCCACGATGTCACCGGCGGCGCCGCCCAGGATGGCCCCGAAAGTCTCCACGTAGTAGGACTCGGGGTATGCGGAGACGCTCTTGAGGTACGCCCGCAGCACCGCGCGGTCGTGGGGGCGGACGGTCGGCAACAGACCCGCCACCTCCGACTCCCCCTCCAGCGTGCGGATCATCCGCATCCAGGCTCTGTGGGCCGCCTGGCCCATCAACGCGATGTTCATCTCCGCGGTGTAGATCCTGGAGGGGATGTTCCTTGCCACGGAGCTCATGTACTTTTTCATGCTCCGTAGTTTGCGGTTGACCGCTTGCGTCGCACGACAGCGGCCGGTCAAAAACCTACGAATCAAAGGAGTGCGGCAATGATTTTATGAAAGAAGCGATGGGCGCATCCCGCGCGGACTTGTGGCATTGGGCAGTTGTGTTTGCGCGCGCCACGCACGCAAACAACGTCTTTGCAATGACAGTAGGCCCGTCCAGCCCGCAGAACCAGTGCGCGTAGTGGGGTGGGAGATGGGGCAGAGCGCTGGATTCTCACCTCCTCGCGGGCCGCCTTCAGCTCCTCACCGCCGAGGCCCCTCGCCCGGGCGTCCTCCAGCTCCTTCTCGTACTCCAACTCCACCTCCGCCCGCTTCTTCGCCTCCCGCTTGTCCTTCTTGTCGGCCTGCAGGGACGCCTCCTGGGGCCGCTCCATGGTGTTGTTCAAGCGGGTGAAGAATTCGAACCAGCGCTCCGCTTCGGTAATGGGCACCGCCACGCGTTGCGGCTTGGCTGTTCCGGGCGGCATTCGCGGCGGGGCCCCGAGGCTCACCCACAGCTTGCGGATGAAGGGTATTACGTGCACGGGGGAGGTGTGGTCGGAGTAGTTGCTGATCGCCTTGGCGTCCTCCGACCGCAACAGGTTCTCCGCCCACGCCAGGAAGCGGAGGTGGTCGTCCCCCAGCTGCTGCCGGAAGAAGAGGTAGACCGCCCGGAACCCCTGGACGCCCCCGCGGCCCTGGTTCAGCAGCCTCGTGTGGGCCTCCATCAAGTGGCTGCCCACGATCGTCTTGAAGGTGGGCTTATGGGCGGATTCGGCCCGCCCCCCCTGGGGTCTTGCCAGGTTGTACTCGACCCAGGCAAGGAGCTCCTCGACGCCCTCCCCCTCCTTCCACTTGCGGTACATCTCCTCGACGGTCGCCTTCGCAATGGGATCCACTTGCGAATGGTCGACAACGACCACAGCCGGGGTGAGGTTGATGGCCCGGAAACTTCCGTAGAAGAACCGGACGTGGTCCTCGACAAAAGCCCGCGTCGTCAGTTCGACCGGTGGGCGGTGGTTGAAGACGAGGGGGTCTCCGCGGTCGGTGTACGCCGCGGCCGACGACAAGAGCGTCAGGAACGGCTCCTGAATCTCAATGCCGTGGCTCCCGAGGGTCTTCCCGTACACCAGGCGAACGTGGTCCTTGAGCCCGTCGTATGCAAGGCGCCTCCAGACGCCCAGCTGCTCCGGCTGCTTGCCCTCCTTGTCGGGGATGTCGCGGTGGCAGGCCTCGAAGTCGTATCCAATGTTTGGGTCGACCTTCCCCTTTGCTGCAACTGCCGCGTCGCCACTGTGTTTGGCCTTGGCCGCACGGCCCCCCCTGGCCCGCGGGGCCCCGTTGGGCTCGTCCTCCCGCAGCCTCCTCCTCTTCCTCGGTGGCCCCTCCTGCTCCACCGCCGGTCCGGATCCCGCCTCTGCTGCCTGGAGAGGGACAGCCGCCCGTTGGACAGTGGTCGGGAGGGCCTCCTCCCCGGATGGATCCACCTCCGGCTGGTCGTCAATCTCCACCACCTCATGCACGACCTCCGCCACTTCCAAAATACCACTCGCCGCCTCCTCGTCCATGCCAATCCCCAGGTGTGCAGTGACTTCCTGGGCGGCGGCTTCGTGGGCTGCACATATGAGTTCCGGCCGGTTGGCCTGGAGGAACCCAGGATGCGCTCTCTGACGTCGTCGGCTAGAGTGGAGTACTGGAGGTCGGCCAGTGCACGGAAGTAGCACTCGCGGGAGCAGGCATTGGAGATCGCGACCCCCTCGCCTTCCGCCCCTAGTGCCGTCTGGATTTGAAAACCGCAGATGTAGTGCACCGCCCTCTCCCCGCAGTGCACACAGGCGTGGAGCTCCTCCCTGGCATCCTCCGGAAAATCGTGCGCAATGCAGAATTCCGGCGGCTATATGTCGCAGGCCCTGGACCCCTTCGCAGGCTGGGGGTCAGGTTCGAGCACCTCCTCCACGGTTGGCCGCGTCTCGCCTTCCCCGTCACCGGCCAGTGCATCCGCAGTGTCCATGACTTCTTCTGCCGGTGGTGCTTGCGCAGGGGGAGAAGGTGGTGGCGGCGGGGGGTGGGTCCTGGGCCTCTTCCTCTGGCGGTGGCGGGGGTGGCGCCGTTGCCAGTGGGGTGTCGTCCTGCCGTGGGGGTGGAGGGGGTGGTGGGGGAGGTGGCGGGGTTGACCCACGATCCGAATCCACTCTGGGGGCGTCATCAAGCGCAACCTGCTTCTCGCCCTGCAGCGTCACCACCGCGGGCCCGTCCACGGGGATGGGCGTGTGGACGGCAACGTCCACCGATGGTCCGGCAGAGTCCGCCCCCCTCCCGGTGCGCATCGTGTCGGTGATCGCCGTCTGCCTCCTCTTGGGTTCTTTGTACACATCGCCCTGCAGTGCAGCAATTTTATCAATTGTCGACAGAAAACCTTCGAATGAAGGTGCCCATGCGCGGCAGTTTGCGCGCGCGGCACGCGCAAACTATTTCCTGGTAGTCCGGGCTATTGACTACAAACTCGCTCTCAGTGATGCGAGACGCGGACCCCCTCTTTATGTTGCCTGTTCGCTAATTGTTTCCAGTGATGGACCATGGTGTCCGACGTCAATTGCTCCACTAGCGCTGTTTGCGTGCGCGTCGCGCGCAAACCCCACCTGTTTGGAATACCTTGTCACTGCGTTGGGTCCCTGTAGAATGCATTGCAACCGTCCCGCGGCTGGTGATGAGATCCGGATTGGCAGCATCGTAGCGGGTGGTGCTCGTCAAGTGCCGTTTGCGCGCGCGGCGCGCGTAAACGACTTTGGTTGGGACTCGCCCGCAATTTCATCGTATTCCATTTAATTCAATTACCTAAGTCCGACTGGAGGGGCTGAGTCGATGTCGTGTCGACCCCCC